>CATKHJ010092196.1:0-54498 GCA_949750685.1 Vernicia montana | reverse complement strand
TTATTTCAAATGCAAGTTTCTAAACAATTTTGGGCTGATGCAGTTTCCACAGCCTGTTTTCTGATTAATCGTATGCCTTCCTCTGTTCTTTCTAGTGAAACTCTTTTTCATGTCCTCTTTCCTAATAATTCATTGTTTCCTATTGAACCTAGGATATTTGAGTGTACTTGTTTTGTTTGGGATGTTCGACCTCATGTTACAAAACTTGATCCCAAATCTCTAAAATGTATTTTTCTTGGGTATTCTCGTGTGCAAAAAGGATATAGGTGTTACTGTCCTAGTTTTAACATACACCTTGTGCCAGCTGACATTACCTTTCTAAAACAAACACCATTTTCTTCATCTTCAAATTCTTTCAGTAAAAGAGAAGATGATGATTCACTAATTTATACTATTACATCTCCTAGTTCTGATCTTCCTCCCACTGCTCCTGTTAAGCCTCCTCCTATTAAGCCTCCTATAAAACAGGTTTATACTCGTCGTCCGCAATCTCTTGCTCCTGATCCATTTACTGTTCCTACACCTCCTGCTCCATATCCTGCGCCAGTTCCTTCTTCATTTGATCCGGTTCCCAATTCTAATAATGATCTTCCTATTGCCGTTTGGAAAGGTAAAAGTCAATGTACTTATCCAGTATCTTCTTTTGTGTCTTATAAGCATTTGTCTCCCTCATCCTATTCTTTTATTGCATCTCTCGATTCTATTTATGTTCCTCAAATTGTTCATGAGGCTCTTTCTCATCCTTGATGGCGCAAGACTATGATTGAGGAGATGAATGCTTTAGAGGATAATGGTAATTGGACCTTGGTGGATTTACCTGTAGGTAAGAAAGCTATTAGCTGTAAATGAGTGTTTGTGGAATCCTGACAGCTCAGTTGCACGTTTAAAAACTCACCTTGTTGCTAAAGGCTATGCTCAAACTTATGGGGTGGATTATTCAGATACCTTCTCTCCTATAGCTAAACTTACATCTGACATATTGTTCATCTCTATGGCTACTGCTTATTACTGGCCTTTACATCAATT
Source organism: Vernicia montana (assembly GCA_949750685.1). Classification (NCBI taxonomy): domain Eukaryota; kingdom Viridiplantae; phylum Streptophyta; class Magnoliopsida; order Malpighiales; family Euphorbiaceae; genus Vernicia; species Vernicia montana. The sequence continues at coordinate 53,472 of CATKHJ010092196.1, read as the reverse complement.
AGATATCAAAAATGCTTTTCTTCATAGCGATCTTCACGAGGAAGTTTATATGGAGCAACCACCTGGTTTTGTTGCTCAAAGGGAGTATGGGAGAGTGTGTCGTCTTCATAAGTCTCTGTATGGGTTGAAACAAAGCCCCTGTACCTGGTTTGACAAATTTAGTAAGGATGTTGAGGAGTTTGGTATGAAGAAGAGTTAATCTGATCACTCAGTTTTCTACAGACAATTTGCAACTGACATCAATCTGTTAGTTGTGTATATGGATGATATTGTTATTACTAGAAGTGATGCTGCAAGTATTTCATCTCTTAAGTTATTTCTTCACAATCAATTTTATACTAAAGATTTAAGGATGTTGAAATATTTTTTGGGTGTTGAAGTAACTAGAAGCAAGAAGGGAATCTTCTTATCTCAAAGGAAGTATAAGCTTGATTTATTGGCTGAGACAGGAAAATTGGGTGCTAAATCGTGTAGCACGCCAATGATTCCTAATTTGCAACTTACAAAAGAGGGTGAATCGTTTGATGATCCAGAGAGATACAGAAGATTGATTGGGAAGTTGAATTATTTTACTATGACTCGCCCAGATATCGCATACTCAGTTAGTGTTGTTAGCCAGTACTCAGATTGATTGTGAAATAACGTGGATACATCAACTTTTGATTGAGGTAAGTTTAAGGCTTTAGTACCAGCTAAATTATGGTGTGACAACCAAGCCGCTCTTCACATTGCTTCTAATCCAGTATGTCATGAGCGAACAAAGCATATTAAGATTGATTATCATTTCATTCCTGAAAAGATTTAACAAAGCTTAATTTCTATAGGTTATATCAAGATAGGAGAACAATTAGGAGATATCCTTACAAAGCCTCTAAACAGGATTTGGATTGATTATCTTTGTAACAAGCTAGGCATGATTAACATCTATACTCCAGCTTGAAGAGGAGTGTTACAGAATAGGAATAGATTATAATTAGGAATATCTTTGTATATAATTAGAAATATTTGATAGCATGATTATAGAATTATATGTAGCTTACCTTCCTAAAATAGGATTTAGTTTTGTGAATATATATGTGTACAAATCATTGATGGAATACAAGAGGAAATTACCTCAGATTACAGTACTGTTTATTTTTCTTATTGTTTAGTGCCATTTCTAGTGCTTATTACCTAACTAGCATGGCAAGAAAATACTTACTGAATCTTTTGTAAATACTAATAATAAGGTCGTATTTTCCCAAATTCACATCAGTTGATCTCTCTCCTTGATGAATTTACAATTATTTTCTGCCATTGTGTTTGTATCTTGTGGTTGAATACCTGTTTCCTAGTATAGGAAGTTAGATGTTTAAAACCTAGCAATTTCGTCTCCTTTAAGAAATTTTAATGTATCAAAAAAATAAAAATTGATTACACTTGAATTTAATAGATCCTATAATAATTGAATTTTTGTTTCGATAATCAATTTGGTTGATAATACAAAGTAAATCAATAATGTAAAATCCTTGAACAAACTCAAGAATTTCAAGTATAATGTTAATTAAAATGTTTATCATAAATACTATAAAATCACTGCTTTTGATTTTGAATAGGAATGAATTAATTTAGTTTAGCCAAATTTTTGTGTAAATTCTTTTGAGACTTAATTTTATAGTCAAATTTGGTGATTCGTATTTTCTAAGGGTGTGTTTAGATTACTGTTAGAAGTTTAAAAAGCAGATTTAATTTTTTTTTATTTAACTGATTAATTTTTTATTATTTTTATAAACTGTTTTTTTAAATTTGTTTTTGTAAAAAACATCAATTGCTTTTTTGAAAAAACAATTTTAAAAAAATATATATAAAATTGTTTATTGAAAAATGCTTTTTTAAAACACAACCCCAAAAGGCTTAAGTTTTGAGTAAAAATTACATGCCGAAGTATAATCTAGCGGTAAATTGCGTATTCAATTGGATAATAGATTCAACTTTAATTTCCCCTTCCTAATGCTAAAAAAAAAGTTTTGAGTAAAAATTAGAGATATAAAAATAACTTGAGGAAAAAATTGTTAAAATATCTTGATTTCTTGCCCGAGGAAAGAAAATTTTATAAAGTTTTTTATTATTATATATTTATTTTGTATTTGTTTATGTGATTTTGGTAGACTATCAGATATATTTTTTTAATTATTATGTTTTCAAATTTAAAAAGTATAATTTATTAAAAATTTAGAATCGAAATAAAATAATAAAAAAATAAATTCAAAATAATTATAGCTCGTTTGATTCATAAGATTGCTAAATTAAATCACAATATTAGTAACTATATTTGGTACATTGATATAGATTGGGTTTAATAATTTTAAAAATTTAACTAATTTATGAGATTAGTGTTATCTAAAATTTAACTCTCATGTTTTTAGCAAGTTATCTCCGGTAGAATTAATAATTTCATAATTCATAAAATTTTAATTCCTAAAATAGTATTTATTTTTTACTTTATTTTTTAAAAATGGCCTTAATTTTTTAATTTATTTTTCAATTGCTTAATTTATACTAAGGATTAAAATGTTTGTATCAAATAAGATTTAGCATAAGCAATTTTATAGGCTCAAAATTAAAACTAATCTAAAAAATTATAAATTTTTCAACCAAAAGTCATATGAACTTAAATTCAATGATTATGTCTTTCGTTCTATTCTTTCATTTTTTTTTTTATTGTTTTATTTTTTTATTTTTTACTTTAGTTTTTAACTAAAGATTGGCATCTTTTAGATTTGATTGGGTCCCTCTAAAAACATGCTCAAGTTGGTATGCAACAAAGCATAAAAGAAAGGTCATTGCATGATATGGTAGAATAGCTTCCATCATTACCAAATGGGGGAAAGAATAAAATTTTTTCAAAATATTCCAAAGGTTATTTTGATAGGTCACATGGCTTCTTCTATGATTGCATCCAAAGGTGGGATTTTTCCATAATTTTTTTCATATTTTGACAAAAATTTTGCCAAAATAGGGTCTCAAATTACTATTTGTGAATAGGGTCTCAAATTATAATTTGCCAAAGAAATTACGAATCGAATATGATAATTTTTTAAAGATTTTAATTTGATGGACATGTCCATAATAAGTGAATGTGTTAGCCATAGTAAAATTTTTCGAGTCGAACAATGTTGAGTTGAAACTCGATTTGATTAGAAAATTCAAAACTCAATACTTGACTCAAATTTAACTGATTTTCTTTTTATTTTGAAACTCGAGCTCAGCTCTAACTAAAATTCAAAATATTTAAACTCGACTCGATTATTATTAAAAAAATAAATTAATTTATTTATTATTTTCAAATTAAAGCTCGAATAAATTAGAATAAGTTCGAGTTCGAAATCAAATTAATAAATTATTATATATAATATAAAATATTTAAAATTATATAAAATATTAATACTTGATTATGCTCATGAGCGACTCTAATCGAGTATTGTAATACTCGAACTCGACTCAACTTATTACTCAAATTCGAGTAGCTCAATAGTAAATTGACTCATTCATACTCTTAGCATTCATTGCTATGGTCCTATATGAAATTTTCCATAATTGCGGTAAAAATTAATGCACTTGCTAAAGATGTCTATGATGTTGGATGGAATAAGTTTTTAAATGGGCATATTTTGTACGATTCACTTCTCTCATTTTGAAATTGTGATTGAGAGCCACAGTTTTGAATTTGAATATTTCCACCCACGATGATAATTTTATTTGTTTAATTAAATTAAATTAAATAAATTTATAAATTTGACAAAATTTTTAATTTAATAGTAATATATCACTTTTATTATTTGTAAAATAAAATTTAAAATATTCATATGTAATAATGTTATATTGTTGTTAAATTAAAATTTTTATGGGATTTATGAATTTATTTGATTTCTTAATAAATGTAGAAAATTTTATATGAATGAAATTTAGGATCAAGAAATTTTTTAATTTTTAAAATTTATTTTTCTTTATTTTTCTTAAAATTATTTTAAATTTTTATAATTAACTAAAAATAAATTTTAATTTAAAGTAGATCCTACATGTCTAGTAAAATTTCGTGCTAGAAAATAAAATTTTAATTGATATTGTATATTAAATTATCAAATATTAAAAAAAATTAATGAATTTTATACTTATGTCTAACAAAATAAATCATTGATCCTAAATGTAAGAAAAAAAAAATCACAAACCCTTTCTAAAAAAAAAAACATTAAATCACATTTATTTTAGAACAAAATTTAAGTGAATTTAGTTGATCATATATTATGAATTTTTCAATTATAATTTTATGTATTAAATAATAATTACTCTATAAAAATAATAATAATTAATTATATAAATGATCAGAATATTAGCCATATTTTGTTGTGACAACTAATTTACTTTTTCATTTGTTTGTAATATTATATTTATTGAGCGTCAATAATAAATACATGATCAGACGTGAACTGATTGATTTTTTATTTTCTTTTAAAAAAGTAAAAAAAAAAATGTAATATTTCATATTTAAATATTTTAAAATATAAAAAATTATTATCAATTTAGTACGAAATGTTAAAAAAATAGAATATTTTTATTATGTTGTTTATAATATTATTTTTATTTATTAGATTTAAAAAAAAGACAATTTGATCTAATGGACAATATTTTCCGGGGTACAATGTACCAACGGTACTAAAGAACGATTGACAACATCTTATAAATGATAATGTGACAAGACATGATAAGATGGGTTCCAGAATTTTCTTTTTTAGTGTTACCTAGCTTCACGAAATGAAATAAAAGAAAATAATTATCCCAATAAAAATAATAATTCATAATTTTAAAAATTATTTAATATTATATAATAAATTATCATATATTTAAAATTTCAATAAAAATTCGTGATTATAAATTTCTTATTTTATAAAATATTATTATACATTTAAATTTGAATCAAGTCAAGAATAAGTATTTTATATGAAATGATTATTTTATTTTCATTTTATTTCGTATTATTTTCATAAATTAAATGAGATTTATTTAATAAAGAATAAGAAAATGGACAAAATGGGATGGGAAAAAATTAATAAAATAAAAAATAATGTAAATATCATGCTTTATTCTTAATTAGGATGGATAAAATTATAAGAATCAATCCTCCTAAGCTCCATTTTGGCATTGAATTTTATAAAAGCGTTTTTCAATAATAAAAAAATTAATTTTTTTTTTAAAAGCAGATAAATTGATATTTTTCGTAGAAGTATGTTTGACAAAACAGTTTATAAAAAATAATAAAAATCAATCAATTAAATAAAAAAATTCTAAAAGTATTTTTTTAACTCCTAATAGCAATCTCAAACGCATCCTAAAGTTTTTTTTTTTATTACTATTGAAGATAATTCAAGTAGATGGCAAAAGCAATGTTATGACTTTAGGGTGGAGTCAATTTATAGTTTTTTTTTTAGAATTAAGGAAAAATGATTTAAATTTATTATTTTATATATATTTATTATTAGACTATAATTTTTTTTTGTGTCAAATCAATTCATAGTTAACAGTGATGTAAGTTAATAATTTCATTTTTTTATTTTAAATTATGCAATATGATTTTTTTTTCTATTATTTTCTAAAAACCAAAGAATGAGATAAAATTATAATCTGTTGTGAAATCTTTAAATTGATGAACAAGTAAAATAACTACTTAGATTCATGTCAATTAGGATTGAACAAGCAGTCAGTTCGGTTTAAAATTAAAAATTTCATTTTTATTAAATCGAACCAAATTTAATTTAGAGTGAAAATTAAATTAAACCAAATAAAAAAAGTTTAATTCGATTATGTTCGATTGATCGATTTGGGCTAGTTTTAGTTTTTTTTTTTTATTTTCTTTTATTTTTTGAGGTGTTTAATGTAAATATATATATATTTTAATATACTATATATAAATACAAATATTTTTAATATATATATATATATATATATATTAAAACTTCGGTCGGTTCTATTTGAACCAAAATTTTTTAGTAAAAAATCGAATCGAGTTAAAATTTAATTCGATTTACCATATTTAAAATCAAACAAAATTAAACTGATGTACTAAAAAAATAAACCAAATTAATTAATTTAATTTAATTTTTTAATTTCAGTTTAATTTTGATCCTTCTCAATGCCAATAGAAAATATCAACCCTTTTGCATGCCTGTAAATGATGAAAACAAAATGGAAAAAAAGTTATATATATATATATATATATAATTTAAAAAAAAAAAAAAGATGCTAGATGAAGGGGTCCACAAATCAAAGGCAAGTTGCTATAATGATTTGGATTTGCAAGCTTTAATGGCGCTAGTTAATTAAGGAATTTTAAGTGAAAACTGTAGAAATTTCGAAGGACCGCTCACAGTGTGTGTACTTGAATGAATTTTCACACACAAAGTCAAAAATTGATGTCAGCTTTGTAACTTCTTTTCTCATTAAAGAAAAAAAAAAAACTTTTTGACTCTTTTTTTACTTCAAATTCAAAGACATCAATTAAAGTTTGATTATTTGGAAAAAAAAAAAAAATAAAGTTTGATTTTTTTTTCTAAATTTATTCATAAATCGAGCTAAATTTAAAAAAATTTAATTTATAATTTTCTTCGCTAATTATTATTTGTGACTCCATCTACAAACAGTCCACCTATAATTAACTTTATGTTTATAATTTCTTTTGTAAAAATAGAAATATGATTTTTAACTTAAACATTTCATATAATTCTTTTTATAATAGTTTGTCATTATCATTAATCATAAATAATTTAATCATAAAATATATTTAAATAAAAGTGATATTATAATCAATAGAAATTAATATGAATAATTTATTATAATTATTTTAAAAAAATATTGAATAGAGCTATTATAATCGATAGAAATTAATATGAATAATTTGAAAAATAATTTCATTTTCATCGTAAATAAATGTATATATAATTTAAAAAATATATAATATTGATAAATAATTAAAAAAATTAAAGTATTCTTTCTTTTAAAAATAATATATATAAAAAAAGGGTGTTAAGATACGAGAAAATAGATGAGAGTATAATTATAAATGAGATATATTTTATTATGAGTTAAAAATATATTAAAATGAAGTTTAAATTCTTGCCAAAAAAAAAATGAAATTTAAATTCAAGATAAGAAATTTTGAAACCTAAAAAGGAATTTAAACCCTACCTTATAAGATGTGGATGAAATAAAATAAAACTTCTAATATAAAAAAAAAAAATGCAATGAAAATGTTATAATTTTTTTTTTCTTTATAAAAGTAAGTTATTCCATTCAATGATAGTAGTTTTTTCCATTTAAAAAAATATATTTTTTTTCCATTTTCTTAAAAAATCAAAATAAAACATAATTTTTTTTCCTTTTAAAAGAAATTTATCTAATAATGATGAGCAAGAAATTCAAATTCAGTTGTAAAAAGTAAGAAATTCAAATCGGAGAAGGTATATACAATGAGAAAAATCAATCAAATTGCATGGATGAAGGTGAATTTAAGGGGAAGGGACAGGAACGAAGGGAAAATTAGTATCAATTTTATTTGGCATCTATTTTTTTTTAAAGGAAAGGGAATGACAGGAATCAATTCACTCTCATTCCTCTTATATAAGTTGAAATTGGTTACAACTCAAATTGGAGTGTAAAAAATTTTAATTCCTGGTGAGATATTACAATTTATTTGTATAACATTTTTTTCCCTTATTAATTTAACAGTATTCCATATAAATCTTTATATATTTTTTACGTTAATATTATTTTACAATTTTTTTTTATGTTTGAATATTTCAATAATATTAGTTAGGATTTATATTGATTTTCTATAATCACTTTTAATGTAAATGTAATTTTTTTTATTATTTTAATGAATTCATTTCAATATATCTAATTCTATTTCAAAATTATTAATAGTGATCTTAAATTTTTATTATTTGAAAATTATTTTTAAAAATTTAACATGATTAGTAGATTTTATTCTTATTGAAAATTTATGAGTGTTCTTCTTATTCTCTTTATTATTTATTTGGTAGTTTTTTTTTTTTTATAATTATAATTCTTGTCCCTTCCATTCTATCAAAATAAAATAATATTATTTTCCTTCCATTCCATTTATTAATCAAATTTTAATTTACCAAATAAAATAAATTGAAATTTTCTTCATCTCCTCCTCCCCTTTCCCTTCCACTCTCTTTAAAATAACTTTCCTTTTCCTTCTTATCCTTGCCATGCATGCATAGTGTTAGGTTAAAAGTTGTTAAAAATTTATTAAAATTAAGTTTAAATTCAAGATAAGAAAGTTTTGAAATCTAATAAAGAATATAATACCTAAATTTAAGATATCGATAAAAAAAAAGCAAAAGAATATTTATAATGTAAAAGAAAAAAAAAAAAAAAGATAGGCATATATATATATTAGCTCATTCCGTTTGTTCCGCTTTGGAAAATTTTCTTGATCAATGAAAAAAAGTCATTTTCAAAAATAATTTTTTTTCTTTTCAAAAGAAAAATTATTTTTAAATTTTAATAAATACATTATAATAAAAATATATATATAAATACGTATTTATTAATTTATGAATGACAACAATAGATAATTACCAGTTGTCAATCATCACTATAATTTACTTTTTCATATAATTCTATAAATATATTTATAGTTTTATAAATTAAAATTTTTAATATTATAATAAACAATGACAAATTAAAATTTTAAATTTTTTTAACCTAAAGATTAGTTTAATTATTAAGAAAATTTTCCCATTTCTTTATTAATAAATTGTCTCTTAAATTTGCTCGAAAAAGTAATTTAATTTCAATTGACGAGTAATTTGATCCGAAAATTTTCATTCACAAATTTTTTTTAAAAATTTTGAGTGTAAGCATGCATGAGAATACCTTATTGACAATTTTTTTTTTTTTTTTTATAATTTTCAGATAAATTATTTTGTGTGCGTGTGAAAAACGCAAAAAAAAAATTTCCTTTTTATGGAAAATTTTTTTTTCCCTAATTTATGCTCTCATTAAAAGGTGTAACGTGCTATGTTTGCCACATATACCATACACTTCTTTTTATTTTTTATTTTGGCAAAGTACTATACGCCTCTTCATTGCACCGACTTCCTTTTTTCACATGCTCGATCTCTCTCTCTCTCTCTCTAAACACTTCTCCTTATTTAGCTCACCCAAAACCCATATGCCCATTCACACTCTGAAAATGGCACCAAACTTCTCTTTGATTCTCTGCATTGTTTCAATTTTCTCGATCTTGGGTGCTAATGGTGCCACCCACCACCACACAGCTCCAGCTCCTGCCGTCGACTGCTCCAATTTGGTGTTGAGCATGGCTGATTGTTTGTCTTTTGTGTCAAATGGTAGTACCACAACGAAACCAGAAGGGACATGCTGTTCTGGGTTGAAGACTGTTTTGAAAACTGATGCTGAGTGTCTCTGTGAGGCTTTTAAGAGTAGTGCTCAGTTGGGTTTTGTTTTGAATCTTACTAAGGCTATGACTCTTCCTGCTGCTTGCAAACTCCATGCACCTTCTGCTTCTAATTGTGGATGTTAGTACTCTGTTTTTCTTGGATTTTCTGTTGTGGGTTTTATTTTGTTTTGTTGACTTTATGGGTTTTGATTGATTTTGTTGGGTTTTCTTGATTTTGCAGTGGCTTTGTCTCCTGCTGCTGCTCCTGGTATGGTTCTGATTCCTGATCTTCACTGATAATACTCTAAAAGTCTAAATATTGTTTATTTATTTATTTTTTAAATTCTTGATTTTGTTGAGTTTTTATTAATAGTTTTTGTTGAGTTTTTATTAATGATTTTTACTTGCAATCTTCATGCATGCAGGCCAAGAAGTGTTATTTATTTATATATGTATTGTAGTTATTAGGGATATTTATTTATTTGTTGCAGTCATTCTCTGCTCAGATTTGGTCTCACCTACTGGAAATTTTTTCCCTTCTAAGTTTCTAAGGTCTTTATTGCCATTGCATTATGTGGCTCTTAAAATGTGATAAGAGTCTATGGTATGTTTTGGTTTATTGAGTAACTGAATCTGAAAAGATAAAACAATTCAAAATTTGTGTTAAATAGAAAAGGCCAAAAGAGTGTTTTGAGCTTATCTTCTGTTATTTGAAACCAAAAAAAAATTGTTACATATTATGAAAATAAAATGCTGAGTTGTAATTTTGTTTAGAATTTTGGCATATTTCAAATAATGGAGGTACCAAATTTGGTAATTAATTTGCTGTCACTTGGGTATAATGAAATTGATTATCTGAGCTATATGGATACAATGGCAAGGAAGGAAATCTTTCTCAGCCTTTTGGTTTGTATATATTAAATGAGTTGTTTGATTCTTATATTACTATATACATAATGGTTTTTATTTTAATGGGTTGCTATATATGATGACTTAAAGGAGATCTTTTGATTTATATAATGATTTGAAGGAGATATATAAAATGATCTGACTCTTGTCATTTTATTACCATAAACTATATTACTCTATCACTCTCTGTTATGCTTGGTGGATTCAGTACACAGACTATAGTTTTCCTGTTATCCTTATTTGTTTAAATTAAATTTTGTTTTGGGTTTTCGGCGGTGTGGGGAGGAGGGTGCTAAAGGGTTGTTATGAAGGAATTTTGCATTTTGTCATTCTTATTCACTTCATCACTTTATCAAGTTGATTACTTGTACCAAATTGGTTAATTTCTTTCATAGGTCTATCTCCATCATCAAGCCCCACTGCAGCTGCACCAACTGTGACTGCTGGAGCAAATGTGGTAACACCAGCACCATCTCCAGCAAATGCAGGTTATCGTGGGTTCTCAATCTCAGTTGGATCTCTAGCCATTGGCCTTGTTATTGCATCATTCTCTAGTTTCTGAGTAATTTGCGGTACCATTTGGAGTCGAGCGGACAGGATACATATCATATGAGGAATTAATTTGATGTTTAGTATGAATTTGGCATTTTGGGCACTTGCAGTAGTTCTATCCTAATGAAAATATTTGACTGAGTAGATATAAATTCATTTTATGCCTTACTACAGGTTGCTTTGTGGTATGAATATATTTTCATTTCATAAGTTCATGTTTGCAAATTTGTGCTTGACATATAATTGTGTGGTGAATTCCTGAATGGTTTGCAAGGAGCAGTGTGCAGAGTTTAGATTTGAAGGCAGGTGTTAGGGTAAAAATTTCATGTATCAGGCTTTTATGTTATTTTTGGTATAAACATTGAACTATAAATGTATTTGAATACATTTTATTGGCCTTCCAAACGTATTTTTACTGTGCGAAATCTTTTACTCTGTTTGGGAACAAATCGAAGGAAGGAAAGAAAATGGGGTGGAAAATTATAGGGAAAATAAAGAAGAAAGAAAATGATTATTTTTCTCTTTACTTATTTGGAAGAGAGGAAATAAAGAAGAGATAAAAAGATGAAAATTATATTTCTTTATTTAGAAAAGGTAGAAAGAAAGTTATATTTTTTTATTTAGAAAAGGTAGAAAGACAGTTATAATTAGTGAAATTATAAATTTATTTTTCAATTTTTATGTTAGTATTTTTTTTGAAAGAGTTGATAAAAACAGAATTGTAATTTTATTATAAAATCCCTTTATTTTTCTCCACTTTTCTCTTCAAATTGGGAGGAAAATAAAAATTTTCTTCTTTCCTCCTATGATTTCCTAAACAGTGAAAGCTTTCTTCACTATTTTTTCTCCTTTTTCTATTCTCCTTGTTTTTCTGTCTCCCAAGCAAAGTGTTAGTGTGTGTTTGGTATTGAAGATACAATGCTAGCAGTGTTCTGCTTTTGAATAGGGCATAGCGAACTAAGATTTTAGAAAAACTGGAATTTCTAGTTCTTTTCAAATCATGGTCAATTTTCAAAAGGGGTCAAAATTCAATTCAATCAGGGAGCATTAAACAAGTAATAACCATTAAAGGGACTCTTACTATTTTATTTCCTATTATTTTTCTTACCAAATGATGGCAATGGTTGCCCATTTTCTTATCCTATTGACTGCAACACCCACTTTCACTTTGTAAGCATGAACAAATGTGCACTAAAATTAATATTATTGTCTGGTGCTTGTTATGGTTATGGACCACAATTTATTTTTGTCTGTTGCATTGTACTATTTTAAAGAAGTAGTAGAAGACAAATATAGCTGTTTCAAGTTCTGAAGCATGAATGGTCCCTTCACCTCTTTTAACACATTTCCAAGTATTATTGCAGACTTGCAGTCTTATTTGGTTCCAGCTAACAGAGCGCCCCCCCCTACGTTACTAATCTACAATATACAGTCGTCTCTGGTCAAATTTTGTTTTGATTTGACCATATATGTATATTTTTTACCATATTATTGATACTTGAGAAAAATATCTTTTTTTTTTTTTTTTGCCCTATTAAACATATTAATTATAATTCATTAAATAATAACTTTTAAAAAATAACATATTTTGATAATAAAAACAAAATAAAAATAGCTAAACCCCAACATTTAGTTTGATAATATAATTCAAAACTTAATTTATTTGATAATATTTATTTAAAAATTTTAAATTATGTTAAAAATCATTTAAAATGATAAGTCTAAAATTTACATTAAATATAACAATATTTTTAAATATTTTTATCAGCATTTAAAGGTATTTGAATTTTCAACTCTTAATTTTTAATTTTACTACTGTTTAATATTACAGATGAATCTATTCACTTACTATATATAAATTTAAGATATGTCAAATTTTTTAAAAAATCGAAACTCATCTCATAAATGAATCTAATTGCATGTCGGTTGCATTTTGCATCCTTAAAAATCCCCAAATCATAGTCTTTAATAATAAATTAATTAATTAATTAATTAAAGGCCAAAAAAATTTAATGGTGATTTTTTTTTTATTTGAAGGTAGTCTAATAGGATTAGTTAAATGTACTCTAAAATTTTTAAATACATTCCATCACACCTTTTTACCATACAATATGTTTATGAGTTAATTATTAATTCCTTTAATTATGTTGTTTTATATTTCATAAATGATTATATAATTTTCATTATATATTAAAAATTTGTATTTCTATAAAAACTAAAATAATAAAACTATATTTAACTTATTTATACAAGAAATGAGAAAACTTCATTTTTCTCAAAATGCAAATTTAGAATTTGTTATTATAATGAATAAAATAATATTCAATTATATAATTAGAAATAATTAAATAATTACTATTTGATGCAATAATAAAAGTAATTAATAATGAATTAAATCAATAATATTAGGACAATCAATTTTATTTTAAAGGATAACGCACTATAATTGATAATTATGATAGTTACAATAAATTTGGATTTTCACCATATGTGGGTTGGTGGGTGGACCTAGTTAATGGCTAGTTCCCAAGAGAACCATGAACAAGAGGTGAAAAAAAGGGCCTTGAGACTTGAGAGTCTGTTTGGTTCCAAGGAAAAAAATTGGCGGAGAAATAGAAAAGTTGAGGAAAGATGGTTTTCCTTAAACCTATTTGAAAGGAGGAGAAAATTCATTTTTTCTGTTTTTGGAAGAAATTAAGTGAAGATTTTTTCTTTCTTTTTATGGTGGTTTGGTTAAGAATCTTACATAATGCATTGTTATATGAAAAAAGTCATTTCTTTTTAGCTTCTAATCTATACAGTTTTATTAATGTTTCGCATGGAAGTTTTTAATTTTTATCTAGTCGTCAAGTGTTTGCCTTGTAGCGTAGGGCATGAAAAATTTAGATGGTGAATTGTAATTCGAATTTAGAAGGCTTAATAACAAAAAAAAAATAAAGAAAATCTAAATCTTTTGTGTAAATTTTCAATTGCACTTAAACCTTTAAAATATCAATTATACATAAATTTAATAAATGTTGTAAATCGATTTATTAGCTCAGTATATCAAAACAATAAGAAGAGATATAAATCAATAAAATAAAGAGAAAGAGATAAAATATGTAGAGAGTAAAAGGGGTTCCAAACTCTTATTATTAGATTAACTCTAACTTTCTTTATATAGAGGAATAGTTAGGGTTTAGTGTATACAATATTGCTGAAATAACCCTATACTATAATCTCTCTAAAATATATACTTAAGAATGTTTAAGTAATATCCACATATAATAATTATCTATAACAATAAATTAATTATAATTATACCAAATAAATAAAGATTTAATACTAATCTAACTTTAAAAAAAAATAAACCTAAATTTCAAAATTGGCTTAAATTTTCAAAATTAAATCAACCTAATTCCATATTAGACTATTCATTTCATAGCAATATCCACCATCCCAATTCCCTAGAATTCATATTGTAAATACAAACAAACAAATTAGGTCAAGGTTCTATATGTATAATAAATTAATAACATAAAACATATAATTGCTCAATTTCCAAATTTATAATTTTATATATCTGGACATATCTATGAATGAAAATGATATATATAAAGAGCCTGCACAGGATTCTTTGGCACAAGAAAATTAACTATCACAAACAGTTAGAAAAATTTCTTGTTTTTGTCTTCAACAAAGAATACTATAGCTGTATCAGAATTTTCTGTTAGAATATCTGCGATTTGATCGAGTTTTTTTAGCCCATTTTTACAAGTTGAAAATCCATATAAAACAAACCAAATTAAGCAATTTTCACTTTGAATTTTAGTATGGAGTTTCCTCCATTACTCTACACACATTTTCTTCTTTCAATACTTATTTTTTTCTTGCTTTTCAATGCTATTTTCGCTCAAATTCAACTCGAAAAAATTGCCCTTTTAGATCTTAAGGCCAATTTCAATGACCCTTTTCTGAATATTAATTGGAGTGGTCCTCATTGCCCTTTAGAATTCCCTACAAAATGGTATGGAATTAGATGTGTTAATGGTAGAGTTAGTGGAATTTTATTGGAAAATATGGACCTGAAAGGTGTGGTCAATAGTAATGCATTTTCTGTTTTCACTGAATTGACTATCCTCAGTTTCAGGAATAATTCTATTTCAGGGGAAGTAATGAATTTCTCTTCAAATCAGAAAATAAAAGAAATCAACTTGTCAGGAAATGAATTCCAAGGTCTAATTTCACAGTCTCTGCTTAGTCTTAATTTCTTAGAGTCATTACAGCTTCAGGATAATAACCTGACAGGTTATATTCCTGAATTTAATCAGCCTAGCTTGAAAATTTTCAATGTTTCTTATAACAATCTTTATGGTTCGATTCCCAAAACTTCCACTTTGCAAAAATTTGGGTTGGATTCTTATTCTAATAATCCTGAATTATGCGGTCCGCCTACAGAAACTGGCTGCACTTTAAATGATACAGCAGAAACCAATAGTACAGTTTCTTCTTCTTCTTCTTCTTCTTCCAAGACTAATAAGATAGGAACTTTGTTCTTGCTTTTCGATATTGTTGGTTTAGTCGCGGTCCTTTTGCTCTTTTTTCTTTACTTTCGAAAAGCGAAAAAGCTTAAGGAAATGTTAAAAAAAATAAATATAGAAGAAGGAAAGCAGCAGCATCAGCAGGAGGAGGAGGAGGTAGAGGAAGAGGAGGCCGCAGCAGAAGATGAATATGATTTGGAAGTAGAGCAGAATAAAAATGTGAACAGGTTTGCAGTTCAAGGAAGGGAAGTTTTAATAGTTGGAGAAGAGAAAGGGAAGCTTATTTTCTTGAAAGAAGAAGCAAGTTTTGGACTAAATGATCTTTTAAGAGCTACTGCTGAAGGATTAGGAAAAGGGATTTTTGGAAATAGTTATAAGGCTATGATGGAAGGTTTGCCTGCTGTTGTCGTAAAACGTTTAAGGGATTTGAAACCATTAACTAATGAAGAATTTATGAAGTATTTGAATGTAATTGCTGTTCAGAAACACCCTAATTTGCTTCCCATTCTTGCTTACTACTATTCTAAGGAAGAAAAGTTGCTGGTGTACAAATTTGCGGAGAAAGGAAACCTTTTTGATCGCATTCATGGTAAGTTCTCTTCCATTTACTTTTTAGTCTCTCTAACCGAAGGTCTAGAGTTTGAATCTTAGTCGCTCCTTCTTATTAACCTCTTACATTTCAAAGGTTTCTTGTATGTCCCAGGATGAGGCTTGTTAGAATATAAACTATTATTGAACTCTCATCTATAAGTTTGAACTTTTAGGTTGAATGAAATATCGACGATTATTACTAGCAATAATATTGCCAATTTTGCCAAGAATGAAAAAGGGAAGAAATGTAATACTTATTTTATAATTTCTTTATTTCTTAGCAACCAAATGAAATATTATATATCATATTCATTTGGTTAATTAACTCTGAAACGATATATATTACAGGAGGAAGAGGCAATAAGGGCAGGATTCCATTTCGATGGAATGCAAGACTATCAGTTGCTAGAGGAGTAGCAAGAGCCTTGGAATACCTTCATCTTAACAACAAATCATCACAAAGCATTGTTCCTCATGGAAACCTGAAATCATCAAACGTTCTTCTCGATGATAACGAAATGGTTTTAGTTTCTGACTATGGACTTACATCACTAATAGCACTTCCTATTGCTTCTAACCGTATGGTTTCATACAAATCGCCTGAATATCAGACTTCAAAAAGGGTTTCGAGGAAGTCTGATGTTTGGAGTTATGGTTGTCTTGTACTAGAAATCCTGACAGGAAGAGTATCAGCACATTCAGCGCCATCAGGAACTAATGGAGTTGATCTTTGTAGTTGGGTTCATAGAGCAGTTAGAGAAGAATGGACAGCTGAGATATTTGATATTGAAATATCTGTGCAAAGAAGTTCAACTCCTGGAATGCTGAAGTTACTGCAAATTGCTATTCGTTGCTGCGATAAGTCCCCGGAAAAGCGTCCTGAAATGACACAAGTGGTAAGAGAAGTGGAAAATATTAAGGTTATTGAATCAGAAGAAGAAGAAGACTTGTCGTTGGATCAATCGTTAACCGATGAATCTTTGTCAACAAGTACCTCAGGAATAACGGGTGATGAAAGATGAGAGATATACGGTTTGAATTTTGAAACATTGTTGGCATTAATTACCATACAATAGATTGTTCTTTTAGAAATCCTCTAGTCCAGACATGGATGGTGTGCCTCTGACCGGACTAAAAGGTGGACTTAATACAATATACAAAAAGCTGCTAGTGATACCATCTCCTAAATTAAAAATGTTCTTTTAATTGTGAAAAAATAATAAAAGATGTAATGTAAATGAATTGGTTATGAAGCTCTTGATTTAGCCAACTTTGAACTAGCTTTTGGAATAGGCTAGATCAAAGATATTTCTTTTCATATAAATGTTGTGTATTAAATTCTCTTTAATAAATTCAAATTTTGTCTAATGTTTTTTGAAAAGAAAAAAAAATCATATATTTTCTTTAATGTTTTGAATTTGCTAATCCAATGTTAGCCAGCTAGCATAAGCATCTTGGTGCAACTCCGTAGTAAAATACTTGCCTCTACTTTTAGGAGTCACAAATTCAACTCTAAGCAGTAATTTTCAACATTGCTCTGCCATGGACGGCAAAGGCAGTGAAGGCAGAAGATACTGATGCTTCTGGAAGGAGATATCCTTAGTAATTTTCTTTCTCTGGTAGGCCAAAGAGCCATTGTAGTTATGGGCTTTGAGTCCTGTAGTCAAAACTCTCTCATGAGTATTTGTATTCTTATCTGCTAGGCCATCCTATTGTCCTTATATACCTTGTGTACTGTTTTAGGCTTAAGGACTTACTAATTAAAGCTCTTTTCTTCTTAGGCGAAAAAAAAAAAAAAAAAATCAACTCTAAGCAAGTATGTTGATTTTCATTTAAATTAATAATAAATTACATAACAAAGGAGCCTTTGATTCTGTTATTTCTGAGGTAATAAATTGTAAAATTTGTTAAATTTACTAAATTAATTCCTATTAGCTATTGAGTAGCTAGACCTCTACCATCAAATGCCATTGATAGGGACATAGTAAACTAGATGTTGGCTCAAGAAATTAGGCGCTTCACCTGATGTAAGACTTCTTACAGACCTTGTGGCATGAGAGAAAGACTCGAGCCGCCAGCCAGCACATGGGGCATTTAATCCCCTTGAGAGTTGGTGGCCTAATTTTGCTGGAGCAGGGGAGTGGAGACTACTCCCTTCCTTGTTGACCTACTAGCTACTGGACCTGCTTTTTTACATTATTTAAATTTGAAAAATGTTAATTTTTTTTTAAAAAAATTCAATATATGTTCCACCCTAATTTTTTTTTTCCATAAATTAAGGTATGTATGTGGTTTGATCTAGGCCCGTTTGATTCACTAAAAAATGGGTCCTAAATAAGAATTGAAAAAAGTGATTTTGATTCTTTATATTGAGTTCTTTGGCGAAAAAAAAAAAAGAATTCTTTATATTGTGTTTAAAATTAGTTCGAAAGCAGAATGTGATTTTCCCATTTTAGGGAATCATCCATTCCCCTCACATGTATTAATCAAATTTTCATTACAGTAAAAATCAAGTCAAATATTTTTAATTTAGTTAAATGTATAATTATTTGTCATGTGCTTATTTAAATATGAGATAATGTGTAAATATATTTTTAATATTTAACTAAAAGTACATATCAATACTTTATATTTTTTGAGATACGGATATGCCTCTAACGTTACGAAAATGAGCCAATGCGCTCATTTTATCTGTTACTTTCATTATCTCTCTCTCCACACTTTTCCTTTTTTCTTTTTTTTTTAATTTTTTCATTTTTTTGTCCTTCCTTTATCTTTACTTTTTTTTTTAACTTGTATTTTATATTTACCTACAAAATATTTGTGTGCGTATATACATATAATTTGACTTTTTTCATTTATTTTTTATTTACAAGTTTATATAATGATAGTTGTAATTATTAATAAAATTTAATTATATTATTAGAATATATGATAAAAATTTAAAAATAATTAATTGTGATATTAAATAAGTACATTTTAAAATTTTTTAAAAAAACATAATAACTTGAAAATAAATTAATGAGATAATTAGTTTTATTTTTAAAAAAATTATTTGAAAAATGATAAACAAATTTCTAAACAACTTGAGATAAAAACTAGTTACGTGATTAATTTATTTTTACGTCATTATATTTTTTAGAAAAATTTTAGAGTACTTATTCAATATCATAATTAATTTTTATTCTATATTCTAATAATATAATTAAAATTTATTTGTATAAACTTATAAATACCAAATAAATGAAAAAAGTCAAATTATATGTATATAAACACACAAATATTTTGTAAGTAAATGTAAAAAAAAACAAAACAAAACAAAGATAAAGGAATGACAAAAAAGAAAAAAAAAAGTGTGGAGAGAGAGAGAAAGATAATGGAGGTAACAAAGAGAAGGGGCACGTTGGTCTATTTTTATTAGGGGTGCCAAAACGTGTTGGTGGGTCGTGTTCGTGTCGAGTTGATATACTTAGGTGACACAATTATAGTCAACACGAACACGATTCATTTATTAATCGTGTCACCTTAACACGACACGAAAATTAAACGGATTACACAAATACAACACGTGTAACCCGTTTATTTAATTGAGCCATGAACCCGACACAACTCATTTAACCTGTATAATATTTATAACCTAAAAAATGTAATATATTTATTACAAAAATTAACTGTAATATTGTCCATAAATCAAATTATGATTAAAATTGTAAATTTATTAAAAATTTCATATTTCATATGTTTTTCAAATATTCAAACAAACACTATCAAATAAATTTAAATAAGATTTTGTTTATCTTTAATTTTTTTGTCATTTTATTTTTGTTATTAATTTTGTTTGTTTCTTCCAATACAATATAAATGACTATTTTAATCCTTAATATTATTAAAAAAATATACAGGTTATAAATGGGTTAGGTCGGATTGACACTACTCAACATGATACGTGAAATTAAACGGGTTAGCGTGTCAACCCGTTACACAGCTCGTTTAAACAATGTCATAAACGGGTCAACCTGTTTACCGACACGGACCTGCTAAATCTCAACCCTAACACGAAAATTTTTCATATTTGGCGAATCGGGTTAGCGTGTCATGACTTTTTTGACACCCCTAATTTTTATAATGTTAGGGGCATATTCGTGTTTCGAAAAACATTAAATGTTGATCTATACTTTTAACTAAACACTAAAGATATATTTGCACCTTACTCCTTTAAATATTAGGGTGCGTCTGGATCGAAATTAAAAATATAGAGTGTAACAATTATAAGTATAACTATTAAGAGGGTAATAGTTACATGTGTAACAGTTAAATTGTTAATCTTGTCTGGCAAATCAAGAGTAATGGAAAATCTATTAACATGGTTAACTGAGTTTTGTATAAAATATTACTTTTTTTTAATAAAAAAATTAATTAAAAAAATCATTTTCACAATTTTTTTTACTAACTAAAACAAAAAATATATATTTTTTTAGGAAAAAACCTATCATTTTTTAATGAATAAAGCAATACTATAAAAAAAAAAAAAAGAATAAATCTACAATCAATCATAATCTACAACTAAACAAAATTAAAAAAATAAATCTCCAGTTTTTTTTTTAAATGAATAAATCTCCAGTTAAACAATTCTATAAATGAAATCCAAATTTTTTTCTTTTCATTTTCTAATAGATAGTCGCGTCTCTTTTTTGCATGTTTATTTTTGTTATATATTTTTATTCTAACCTCTCTTAAGTTAATAAATTAAAGTTTAAGTAATTATTAAGGAGGTTAAATATTAATCTTGATATCTAAAAACTTACCAAATAAAGTTAAACATGATTAAAATATTACAAAAGTAATACTTAACTTCTTTTAATCTCGATTCAAACGCACCATTAATATTAAATATATAAGAAACCAAATAGTTTTATAAAAAATTGATTTCCGATTCTTTCATTCTTCTTATTGAACCAAACACTTAAAAAAAAATTCATTCATTTTTAATTTTTTTTATTTCATTTATGATTTCAATCTCAATTCTAGAGTTTGAATCAAACGGATCTTAGGAGCAAATCTATTAGTGCTGACTTTAGTGATGTAAAACATGTAACCAAAACAAAATGTTAGTGAACCTATCAACTATTAGACTTAACGGTCTGAATTTAAAAAATATTAAATTACTCAAAAAGTTGGACATAATCAAAATCTACGAACTAATTGTACATATGGACATGTAGTCCATATGTTCTGCCTTTAATGGATTTCTCTATGTACTCAACTTATTGTATTTTTCTGGGTTTCAAGCCCATTTTTAATACCAACTATTTTCTTCTTCTTCTTAAAAAAAAAAAAAAAAAAAAAAGCTACGAACAAGTATGCTCACTACTTATTATATAGTGATGCAAAACATGCCATAAAAAGAAAAAGATGTTGGCCCATAATTTTGTTAATGAGCTTAATAGATTAAAGTATGTGGCGGACCCATTGTGCTTATTCCTATTGAGGGCAAGTTTTACATGGACTATTGTGCTTATTTTTTTCTTTTTTTTTTAGCATTAGGGAGATTGCCAAATCAAATATGCATCTCATTAATTTCTCCAATAATAACACATTTTATTTTTGACAACTTATAATTAAAATTAAAATAAGTATTTTTTTTTCTCTTTAAATCAAATTTTTTAGGGTATGTTTAATAGACTGTAATAAAATATAATGTAATTAAATATATTTTTAGTATAAATATTACATTAAAAATATATTTTATTATATTATATTATATTTCATTACAATCTATTAAACGAAAATAACTAATATGAAAATAATATTAGTCAATTAAAACATTTTGTGATAAATGAATTTTTTTTTGAAATATAAAAATAATATTAGTTAATTAATTAATTTTTAAAATATTATTATTTATTTTTAATAATATTGCATAAGATAAATATCACATTTTAAAAAATTTTATAATAGAATAAGAGATGAAATTATTAATTAAAATAATAAAATTTATAAGAGAGGCATCAGAAATTTTTTTATAATAATAATTAATGTTGTTTTTGTGGTATCATAAATAAAAGGAGAGAGAGAGGCATGTGGAATTAAAGATTGGGCATTTAAAGAGCAGTCGTTTCTGCCTCTCTGCCTCCTCTGTATCTGATCTATACACGGTTCTTACACTGCCTTGGCCTGTACCACAGAAGATAAAGATGAGATCTTTATAATTTATAGCCTGCAAATCTCAAACCCCTCAAAAATTCTTCTTCTTCTTCTACCCTTTGTAACCCTCAAAAAGCCATGGCAGATGACGCTTTTGTAAGCACAGATAACCCAAAGAAAGCCAAAGACAAAAAGAAAAAGAAGAAGAAGCGTGGAGGTACCAAGAAGAAGATGACAGCTGAGCAAACTCTGGCTTTCAAGGCTGTCACTGAATGGGTTTATTTGGATCAGCAGTCTTCCCCTTTAGTACCCTCTTCTGCTTCTGCTTGTGTTGTTGATGATTTTGGTGTGCAGAAGACTATGGGTAGAGGTGGACACAAGGTTGTCTTTGAATTGCATTCTCATTCTAAATGTAGTGATGGGTTCTTGTCTCCTTCCAAGCTTGTGGAGAGAGCTCATGGGAATGGGGTAAGAGATGTTGGGCTGATTTTCTTCTTTTCTTGCCTGTGATTTTTGAATGGATAAATAAAATGATTTTTTTAGGTGATAGATATGCTTTGTATTCAATGGTTTTGTGGTTTTTGACCTGCAAGTGAAATGGGTTGATTTTGATTTTAGAATTCTATCACATTTTGTTATGCCATGATAAAAATGGAGATAGTTGAAGTATTAAGCCCTGCTCGAAATTTTCTTTCTTTATTTCATTTTTGTTTTCAATTTTTTTTTAATGTATGTATTGGAGGGTTGAACTTAGCGATGAGGCTGCAGAGCTCCTAGCCGAATATGGTTTAGAGAAATTTAACTTGGTTGTAATTGATTTGGACTTCATCTCAAGAAAGTACCAACCTTGACTGTATTTATGCCTTTTCAAGTTATCTTGTTCAGTATACTAGCATTTTGGGCTAGTTCAACTGTTTCATAGCATAGGCATAGTTATATGATGAATTGACCTTGTAGATATAGAGGTTGCAGTTTTTCATT
This sequence comes from Vernicia montana, assembly GCA_949750685.1. Classification (NCBI taxonomy): domain Eukaryota; kingdom Viridiplantae; phylum Streptophyta; class Magnoliopsida; order Malpighiales; family Euphorbiaceae; genus Vernicia; species Vernicia montana. Next base: position 30,312 of record CATKHJ010092196.1, on the reverse strand, counting down.
TATGGGGGAGGATAATATGTTTTCGTTTTGTCTAATCATCTACGATGGAGCTTGTTCATCTTAACTATGGCTCAAGATAAACCTTCTTCTTATTATTATTATATAAAATTTGGTTTTAAGTACATTGGCTGCTACATTGACAATTATTTTGTTATAATTTTTATCAAGATTTAATGAGTCCACTGTGTTCAGAACAGGTGAAAGTACTTGCTTTGACAGATCATGACACAATGGCTGGTATACCTGAGGCTATAGAAGCAGCTCGGAGATTTGGCATCAAGATAATTCCAGGTGTTGAGATCAGCACAATATATGCTCCAAGGTATTTGCCATATCATGCGTGCAGTTCCTTGTCTGCTTAGCTGTAATTTTACTCCAGGATCAGTTAATGTTTCTTAGAAATCCAAAATAGATTCTGGTCACAAAAACTGAATTGATTATCATGCATAAGGATACTAGAATTACTTAGTTTAAAAGATTTAAAAATCATTATAAACTTCCCTTTTTCTTTTCGTTTGCAATTTCTTGATAATTACATGGTGATTTTTAACTTTTTACATGTATAGAAATAGAAAGAGACGTCAAAACATTATCCGCTATGAATGAATAGAATTGAGATATGGATGAAATATAATGAAATAGAGCTTCTTTGAGGTTCCCTTTGAAATGAGGCATGGAACACTACAACAAAGTTTTGGGAGTTATGTAGGAAACTTCAAGCTCACAAGTTGTGTGTTATATTTCAATGACCATTTTTTCTGGATAGATATTGCTAAGAGAACTAATATAAAGGGGAAGGAAAACAAAGTTAACTTCAGGGGATTTGTTATTTCCCTTCTTGTCACTTGTGTATACCTCTGATGTTCGGGATCCATTGATTTATAAAGCAGAAATCCGGAAGCAGAGGAGCCGGTGCACATTCTTGCATACTACAGCAGCTGTGGGCCAAAAAAGATTGAAGAACTGGAAAAATTCTTGGCTAACATAAGAGATGGACGGTTCCTTCGTGCAAAAGATATTGTCTTGAAACTCAACAAACTCAAGTTGCCTCTTAAGTGGGAGCATGTTGCCAGGATTGCTGGCAAAGGAGTTGCTCCTGGAAGATTGCATGTGGCTCGGGCTATGGTCGAAGCAGGCTATGTTGAGAATCTGAAACAAGCTTTTGCCAAATATCTATATGATGGCGGACCTGCTTATTCCACGTAATAATCCAGTGCTTTTCTTAATAACTGATTCTAGTTTATTCTTACTCAGAAATTTGATGGATGGAAAGTGTTTCTGTTCTACATCAGGGGAAGTGAGCCTCTTGCAGAGGAAGCAATACAACTGATATGCGAAACAGGAGGTCTTGCAGTGCTGGCTCATCCATGGGCTTTGAAGAATCCGGTTGCAGTTATCAGAAGTTTGAAAGATGCAGGTCTTCATGGGTTGGAAGTTTTCAGAAGTGATGGAAAATTGGCAGGCATGTTACTTTTGCTCCCCAATTCCCTTCCCCTCTCCCTGTCCAAATCTTTATTCGTTATAATTTTAGGTTTTTTGGGTATCAAATGCCATGGACTCAAACATTTGCATCATCTCGAGCATTAGATGCATTTGATGTTGATAAAATATTACTTAAAGGGGGAAACGCTGACTCCATTATGGAATGTTAGTCTAAACTTAATTGATGGATGTTAACTGAAATTGTTTTTCAATTCAGTCTTTCCAATATGGTTAATGAAAGATTAACTTGATTTAGAAGAGGTATATTAGATTTGTAATGTTTATACTTAACAGTCAGAGAAGGTATATTAGTTAAGTTTCTTCATGGTCCAAACAATAGTAGTCAAAATGGCAACCAGGAGAGATGAATTTTGCTTGGAATAAATAATCTTATGTGTTGCTTTGTATATGATGAAAATGATTGATTTCAGCATGCGATCTATGAGTTCTCTATAGTGTGTACTTAGAATGGTGCGCTTGCTATTATGTGCACCTTGAAGATTTAGTTACTATGTTTGAAATTCAAAAGTCTAGCGAGTTATTTATGGCAAAATCAAAATATAGGATGCAGCTTTGAATTGAAGCTAATGCCAAAATAGTTGATCAGCATGATCATGTGTTGATATGAACTGATCTCCCATTCCCATGAACAAGGCAATAGTTTTTCAGTAACAGATTATTATGGCATTTTAGCTGTAACCAAGGATCTTGATACAGCTAAAATGCCATAATAGTCTTGCTATTTAATTGGAATTTAAGTTGATTTGTTTTCTTTGAACAGTATATAGCGACCTAGCAGATGTATATGGTCTTCTGAAGCTTGGGGGGTCAGATTATCACGGAAGAGGAGGAAATAGCGAGTCTGAACTGGGAAGTGTCAATCTCCCAGTGTTGGCTTTGAATGACTTCCTCAAGGTAGCTCGTCCAATCTGGTGCAATGCTATACGCAACATTCTTGAGAAGTATGCAGAGGAGCCCTCTGATTCTAATTTAGCAAGGATAACAAGATTCGGAAGAACGTCAATTTCCCCAGTGAGTTGTGGCACTGATTTGATCGAGCGGTGCTTATCATTGTGGTTAACAAATGAAGAGAGGCAGAATGCTGAGTTTGAGGCCATTAAGCTGAAGCTTTCCCACATTTCAGTTTATCAGGGAGGGCTTCATGTTCCTATAGAGAGTAAATAACTCGAAAACTGATATTACTTTCAACATGATGATGAGATAACCAGTTCTTTTTCATCTTTAGCTAGTTTTTTGTTTTTTTTTCTTTCTTTTTGGTGTTTGTCCTATCATTGGGGAACATTAACAAGAGTACGGTGGCAATTTTTTGTCGGACTTGAACCCGAATAAAATTTGAAATGAGTCGACCTGATCTTACTCAAAAAATTTGAGGGTTAAATTCGATCAGGTCACATTTAACCAAATGAGTTAAGTCATTTTTTTATCCGACTCAAAATTGATTTGAATGAGTAAAAAAAAAATTAATATCAAATTTATTATTAAATAAATTGAATTAAATTTTTAATAATGTATATATATTTATTGTTAATTTATTTTGAATTAATTTATTGTCAAATTTATTGTTTAATATCAATTTTTTTTTTACATAATTTATATATATATATATATATATTATATAAAAATAAGCTTAATTATTATTAATGTAATTCTTGTAACAGGAAAATTAAAAATTATTTATAAAATATCAATTTATCTTATTTTGATTAATATAATTAAATATATTATATTTTTAAAATTTATTTAACTATTTTTATTTTTACCGTATTATAATCTTAAAATTCAAAATTGACAATTTTTAAATTACTTGCTAAAATAAAAAAAATATATATATTGATAATACAATATATTAGAATTATTCAGTTTAATTATTTAATTATTATGTTATTATATGTGTAGGCATTGAAAGCTATTTATTTATCATACTATAATATTTTATATGTATAAAAATTATATATGTGAATGTGATAATATATTTTATATATTTTTTAATTAAATTGTATATGAGACATTTTAAAATTGTATTGTTCATTTTTATTATTAAATTTTAAAATATTATATATATGAAAAATTTTACTTTTATAAAAGAATTTATCATGATTCGATCCGATCCGAAAATTTATTTTTCAAAGCTAAATTCAAAAGTAACATGAATTCGACCTGAATTTTTTTTTAGTAATCTACTCGATGATTCACCCAAAATTCAAATGCAACTCACAGTCATTTGACCTAAATTACCTAAAAAAGATGACATGAAATAACATGACTCAAAAATGACTGTAACCCGAAATGACTTGATTTGAATCCGATCCAACCCGACTCAGTTGCCACCTCTGCATTATAGCTTCAGCTTCATTCTTTCATTTTTCCATTTCAATGGGAAAAAAAATTTGCCCAGGAAAACAAAATGTTGATGATGGGAGAAAAGATGCAAGAGCAGGTAGTAATTTTCTTTACTTTTCACTATGAACTAGTTGAGTTGAGACTTGCTAACATTTATTCAGTTTTCACATGTTATTTGTACCTATTCAGTCAAGTACTCCCAGTTAGTGGGATTTATTTTATTTTATTTTTTCAATTACCAGTGCATTCAATTTTAGAAAAACTTAATAAATTTTATAAAATTTGAAGATAAAATACTTTTTTTTCTTTAAATATTTATGCAATTCAAACTTATAATACAAATGTGTATTTTTTTTTATGATTAATTTAATAAAAGATAAATCATTCACATCGAAATAGACTACTAATAAGAAAAAAAAAATTGAAATTGTCTCCCTTGTGTATATATATTGCCTAGGTTGCTTAAAAGCATTGTTTGGATTGTTCAATTTGATCCAACAATTGCATAGAAATCTGAGTTACAACTAGGCCTTCTTGAGCTGTTAAAAATGGTTCATATTTGTACCAATAATTATAATTATTCAATAAAAGCAACACACTGAGGGGATGAATCATAAAGATGAGTGATCGCTAAGGTTTGAATCTCACCGGCAGCAATCCCCTTCATCAATCCTCAAAAAATAAGAAAAAAAGGAGGAAAAAAAATAATCAAGTATGAAATAGCTAACTGTTGGCTTGCTCAAAATTTGACTTGCTATCTACCAAGACAACTGGATCTAAGTTCCATTGATGTTGCACATGAATCGAGTTCTATTCTATTAGACTATTACATATCCTATTTCCATGAAAATATATTCTGTCCTTTGTTGACTAGGGCCTCATTTCTAACTAGAAGCAAGCAACTCTGACATTATGCTCGAAACTTTCAGACATACCCATCTTCCAAGTTTTCTTCACAGGAATACAGGACATGGATGCAGAACATATGTAACAAGCATCCTTCGGTTCAAGATGAGCTGAGTTCATATTCCGAAATCTATGGCCTAAAACCTCTAAATTGACCGGAAACACTAATGAATTAATGTAAAGAGATCGGAGGCTCTTACGAAGAAACAATTCTTTTGTTTTCCACCCTCCCAAAAGCATTGTACAGAAACGCAACTGAAAATATCATCTGAATTTGCCAATTTCCACCTTTTTCTTGATTGCTCTATGACCATGATACACAAATGAGTCTACAATTCCAGCCATTGTGAAAACACCTGAAAAGAGTAACAAGCTCTTAGTTACTGAAATCAAAAGAGAAGACAAAAATTCAGAGAAAAAAATGTAATAAAATGCAATGGCAAAAAGGTTCAAAAGTGTAATAGCTACCATTAAGTGCATGGGGTAAAATTACTTGTTAACTAAAGTTCAGAAGGGACAAATATTTTACAGCCAAGTGTTTCTGGTTTCTGATGTCAAAAGTCACTGCCATATTACAAAGGGAAAAACCATAGTTTAGATTCTGTTGGGCAAAAGACTTCCAACTTGTCCGAGTAAAATCGGATAAAATATTTCCAATTCAGCAAATAAATATATGATACAGTAACAAACTAATAACTGCGCCAAGAGAGGAATGTTGCTATCTTAAAATTTTTACTATCAGGAAATTGAAAAAAATCTTGTCACAAATACTACAAATTGAGTTCAATTCAGAACCTAAGTTAAATTTGTTTCACCAAACAGTTCTCAATTTAAACATTTAAAATTGGATTAGGTAAATAAGAACTAATTTCGCTAATAGTAAACACTAATTCTTTGTTATTAAGATATAGTGAAACAAGATGAAAAATGCTCCTCTTTAAATTATTGTACAAAATATTTGTGACGGTAGGAGAATGGTGATGAAGAGAGATTACCTCCAATAATAGCACAAACATTTGTCAGGAAGTGTAAAAATGAATAATGCTCCTCAGTAGAAATGACCTGCAATACATAAACAAATGATAATTAACACCAGGCGGACGATCCTCTCAGAAAGCACCACTGGATTGACAATGAAAACATTAAGGAATTTCAAGACCATTTTTGTTCATATCAGGATGAAATGACACAAATTTCTAGAATCAAACAAAAAGGTGTTAGAAACCAGAATCCAGACCTTCATAAATGGTTTAAATGCAAAAAGCACTTAGGAAGTGGAAAAACAAAAAACAAAAAACTATTACATTAGGAGTCACAAGTAAATAGAATGATTTTTTTTTTCCATCAGGAACAGCTGCAACACCTACATAATCACAAGAAGCTCCAAATTGGGAATACAAGAAGATTATTATATATGGAGAAAAGAACACACCTTAATCGGAGAAAAGTCGTAAAAGAAGAAAACTCCAGGAGTGTCATGTTGAATAAATTCTTGTTTCTTGAAATGCTCCGTTACAGAGTACTGTATAATAACCATCCATGCTAGTGCCTCTTAGCATATCATCACATGAACATGACAAAAATCAATAGATCTAACATCTTTGGAGTGTTTAGTACTACCTGGTTTGAGCGGACAGTGCGGCCTCTAATATCAGTATATATTGTTGGGACCACCTGCAAAATTAAACAGTAAATCTATCTGAACATTGCCAGAAATATCCAAAACTAATGGTAAGAACATTGAGTGTTGTTCGCTGGCAAAGTTCCACACACATTATAAACAGGTATTCAAATACTCCATGTTTTAAAATAATCATACTAATAGTTACACCCATTAACTGATGTTCTTCCAGGAAACTGATACACTGTATTTTTTCGTATGCTAATGCTCAAGGAACAACACAAACAGAGAAATCCACATGATTAATGTTTATAATGAGCACATGATCCAATAACAAAAAGAAAATGATTTAAATGGCTAGCATAACTGATTGTCAGATCTAATAGTTATTAGTGTGTAGCATTTAAGCAAAATGTCCAATAGGCATGGACAATTTTGGATGATTTTCCAACTACCAGTATTGATATAAAGATATTTGACAATTGGAGGCAAGATACGGTATCTATCAAAGTGTCAGAAACTCAATGCCTGATCATAATTTATACCAACCTTGAGGAAATATTGCTGAATACCTTCTTCTGCTCCATGCATCCACTGTGCCCTGAAAGAATTTATGAAAGTTTACAAAATGAAGAGGAAGATGAAATCAACAAGCAGCAAATGCTGAAGAACGAAGGAAGCTTGAGATAATAAGGAAAAATCTAAAATATCAGTCATATATATGCACATGGACTCATGCATGCTTCTATATTTCTAACATACTTGCACAAGCATATATAAGATGGAACTTAAAAATTTTAATTATTCTATCAAAGACACCAAAAACAAAAATAACTTGAGCATTTCTCAAGCGTAAATAGCTATGCAAGAGAAGAAAGAAATAATTACCTGTCTAGCGGATTTACCACGCCAGGAAAGTAGTCACCAAAAGCTAGTCTATTGATCCTGTGACTTATCTATATCATGCATTAGAAAGAGAAAAAAACGATTACATTAAATTTTCAAAATATAAGAAAATTAAAAGGAAAAAAAGGTGAAAATTTTTAAAAAGAGCTTTTCAATCACATCATAACAACTTTAAGTTCTAAACGTTTCTTACATTATAAGTATGTGAGTGCACAGAAAGCAAATCATGCAGGCGAACATTTGAGGTATGAAAACTTTTGCCAGGTGCAAAATGAAAATTTCCAGCCACTTTATTTACTTCAAGAGATCCATACATATTACATCCCTCACCTACTTCCTCCATGACCTTTTGGAAAAAGCCTTCTCGTGTGCACTGAAACCAAGAGGGACATGTAAAACTCAGTACAACATAAGGCATAGAAATAGTAAACAATTTCTCAGGCCTGTACAACCTAACAAGAAGGAGAAAATCTGCACCTCTGTGTACTTCAATTTTGCAACATATATGGAGCTTGCTAAAGTTTTAACTATTATTTCAGTTTATGCATATTCAAAAGTAACACAAAACAACTGTATTATAGAAATAGAAGTACAGAATGCTAGCAATTCTTTTTAACATTATGAAGAAATGCAACAATGTGTGCTACGCATTAAAACAAGATATTCCAGCAGGTCCAAGAAAATACTTGTATACTTTCATATAATCCTCATCACATATGATGCCTCATTTTGGAACAAGCTAAAATTTTAGTACGTCATTCATCCAACTCTACCTACTCCCTAGTTATGGCCCACCAAAACATGATTTAGACCCGAAACTGTGTTAATTCCCCCCATTCTTCTTTCCCTTTTGGATTGAAGTGGCTGCATCAATACTTGAACTCACCCTTGTCAAACTCCATAGTCAGTGCTATTAGATTTATTTTGCTATACAATTTCCACAGTCAAATCATATATGCTCTGGGAGGTGGAGTTCATCCCTATTCCCTAATCAGCTCCTTTACAACATATCCCATATTCTTTTGCTTAATGCCCACATTAACAAACTATGGACAATTTTTAACATAAAGTTAACAGAGAATATGACTGTGGCACTGATTAAATTTTATGACAAATTGATAAAATTAAAAGAATTGGATGTGCTCGTCAAAAGCATCAAATCTTTTTTTTTGCCATTCGGCTGAAAAGAAATTTCTACAACATATACACAATCTGGATTATCATGCCAAAGACTTTGGGTGCAATGCCAAAGAACTAGTCGTTAGTAACTTCTAACCCCAAAGTTTTAAACGACAGCAGTCCATACCCCCAGCACCCTGGAGAGCAATAATCTGTCACCATCTAAAGATGATTATTCACCTCATCATATGTTTACAACCACTTCCCAATCAAGGCTCCATGAAAAACTCTACTTTTCATCATTCTACCCCCCTGCTTGAACAGTGTATCAACTTCCTCCATCAACTAAATGAGATCATCAACAATCCCTCCACTTCAAAATAATATCCAAAATCTGCATGCTCGGGCATACAACAGAGCACAGGATGCCAGGAAAACAAAGGCCCACACGATGGTGCTTATGAAGCTAGGACTCCTGATAGAAATATATTTATGAACTTTGAGACTTTTCAAGTTATTGCTAAAAGAGTAAACTAGCATAGCAGCGTTGGAGCAGGGGGGAAGGCAATATGAAGAGGAAGTGTACCAATAGAAGACATCATCAATGATAGTAATTAATCACTTTTGCATCCTGTTAAAATTAGCATATAGTATGTTAAAAAATTCTATAAAAAAGGAGGATTGACAAGCTAACCTGGTCAATCAAATCCACACTTGTCAGTGCCCACCCTTTTTTCCTGTATGCTTCTCGAACATCTTCACATGAGTTGCAGCAATCATCATCTGACTGCATAAGAAAGAAGCAACGAGAGATAGAGAGATTAATAAACTAAGTAGACAAATGTCCAAAATAATTAATATACTCCATTTCCTCCTCTGTATGCCACATTTTATTTCACAAGGTAATATTTGACTAGACCACCAGATTTCTGGAATTTTAGAAAAACACAGTTGTGCAGCCCCCCCACGACTTGTCACAAATTTAAATGATCAGATTACACCAGACCTGCTAACTATAATTTAGTTTACAGGTGCCTACATTCTGTGTGAGGAAATCCTTGGCATCTTTGATTTTCTTTATTTTATTCTATTTAATACCAACTATGTTTTGAGAAATGCCCATGTTTCAAACAAAGAAATCAAAATCTCTATGCTCCAGTTCTTTTCTGTTTGATAACTCTTTGAAAAAGTTAATTTACAATTTTAACTTTGAGCCAGATAATAGACATTTTCTAGTTGTTCAATTACTATTTCATAACCACTGCATTAACAACATATGTTGAGTTCAACTCCTATTGATCTACCACCAAAGAAATACTAGATATCTAACTCTTGTATCACAAGGAGCAATTTACTGGGGATACTAAGTTTACAATAACAATGGAGTTCAATGTGCGAGGACATGAAGACTGGTATTCCTTCCTCATTCTCATATCAGAAAATCAATTATTTTCACACATCATATGCGTCCACAACTTTTGCTTACCATCCCATGGAAAACCTCTTTCCTCTGCTAGCCCTACCTATCTCCCTCTAGGGGTACTTGGTGATAGATTTTACAAGTTGCATAAGCCCCTCTAATCAAATATCCTATGCTAGTTTCATTATCCCGTTAATAAATTCCTAGATAAGAAGTCAAGGGTTATTCTTGTTGATGATGGTGACTGAATTGATACAGGTCATTATATCGTTCAAGACCTTTACATTGAATACAGAGCCTGTAACTAGGATATATGCACTAAGAACACATGCAATTCAGGAAATTTACCAACCCAATCTTATATCACCATTCAACTCAACTTAGTGAAAGCAATGATGAATATTTACTGGCTGGATATGAATAAGTCTATAGGATATAGATAAGATGCAAAATAAAATAGCAATTTTAAGTAAAAGGAATGTCAGAGAAGCATCAAGATGAATATCCTTATTGTTTCACTATTCATCTTTAGATGTTGATAAGTTAGCATGAAGAAATGTTTCCTATCCAGGCCTTTTATGCTAAACAAATGAGTTTTACTGGCAAGCAAGGTCAACTAAACAAATATTCAAACCCCTGCAAAACCTGAATTTAAAACGCTCATTCCAAGATCAATGTTCCAAAAGAAGCAGTCATGTGTTTTTTTTAATATTGTTTTTCTCTGTGTGATCTAGGTATGAAAGGTAATGCCCCAATAATCAGATCAAGCAATATTCATTAAAACCAATGAGACTTAAGTATGGAAGGTAATGCCCCAGTCATTATTAGATTAGCAATTCATGTTACTACAGATATGTAATATATATTACCAAAACATGCTTCAGATTTGACTAGATAATATAGCAAAAAATGGATGCTAGAGATTGAATGTACCATTTCTGCACCATAACATGAGCCACAGTAAGTTTCATTGTATTCAAGTCTGCCACCATGCCTTTGTAAAGGCTTTTCAATCTGTATGGAGGAAGGAAAGATAATTGAAATGAGCAGCTGAGGTGCAAGCAAAAAAGAAGAAACAAAATTAAAGCACAATAGTTAAACCATAATCAGAAACATAACTGTTGGAGGAAATATATTTTGTATTTAGGGTGGGTAAAAACAAAAGGGAACGTGATGAAAGAGGATAGAATAATCACCACGTCATAAATCAAAATTCACCCCCATATGAATATCTCTAATTTGTAAGGTATATTGACCAATTTGAGCCTTTAATATAAATACAAGCACGGGTGGATCATTCTGACCAGCACAAGAAGTGCTTCAACATGCATACATGATTGAGACCAAATTTGAAGAATGGGATGTTATCGAATGTAGGTCTAAGAATTCACAGTCAAAAGCGGAAAGGGACATGTGCACAATGGAGGGACTGAAGGAGAAAGGGGGAAAGAGAGAGATGTCTTTTCTCACTAACTTTTTTGGCACCAATCCCATCACGCCTCACTTCTATTGCTTCACCATGAACATTAAGTCTCTTCTTACTTATATTGTGTTTCTGCAAGTAAAAAAGGTGAATCAGCAGCAGAAAATAAACACAGCTTTCAACAAATACTAGTCAGAAGCAATAAAATAAATCGTGTGAGTAGCCAAAGAACATGAAAATGTAAATTAACCAACAAAAAGTCACTTTTTGTGTACATACTATATCAAAATGTTGCTCTCCCATGATATCCATGGCATCAACACTGAGTAATGAACATGGAATGGCAGGAAAAGTGACATCAAACTGCACATTCAAACAAAAAAGGAGATGAACCAAATAATCAACATCAATTAACACTTAGCAACTCCAGAACACTAAGGGACAGACCATGTATGCATATAAGATAAAGATATGAGGAGCTAATTAACTCTTTTCACTGAATCAATTAACAGAGAGGCAGAAAGATGATTACATGAATCTGTAGAGTTTCCCCCCTTGAAGTATCCACTAAAAGCTTTGTCTCAGTAACAGTGTGCAGATACAATTCTTCAAGAAGAACAGGCGTGCATAAGCAATGAACATGAAGCTATAACTTTAAGAACTAAAAAATCTTTGGAAAGGAAAATAGGGAAATAAAGAAATAAAAAGAGTAATATATTTCTCATGCTAAGATCACAATCTTAAAGTTCAAGATGATTTTAATATGATAGCTTGGGCTTTACCAAGGAATCATTACACCCTAATATAAACAGGTGTATGATGTTTGAATTTGAGACATTATCAATACAAGATCTAAGAAAATGAGGTTGAAAATGAAAAGGTAAGTAAATAAATATGTCATAGCACATGCTCCATTGAGGGTCAGATGTACACAGCCTCGTTCTTGCATTGCTAGGAGACTGTTTACATAGTTCACCCATGTCCTATACATCATAATGGAGCAACCTTAATGTTGCACCAATGCTCACCCTCATTTCTCTTAATATGATAAAAGGGGGAAAATAATTGTGATGATGCTGCCACAATCTACAAGACTTCAATGAAGTGGCATTAGAATCCTGCAGAGACTGATAGCAAATATGCAGAATGACAGACCCTGTCTATCATCTTTCTAAAACTCACTGTTCCCTGATTCTCCATCATTACTACCCTCCATCAAAGGATTTAGCTTCAGTGATGAATCCAAGAAGGTTGAGCAAACCATATATAATATTCAATGACAAAGAATTGCACTACTTTACCCAAACCTGGGCTCAAAACCCTTAAGAAATTCCCAATGGAGGACAATCATGGAACCAACACATGACAATGGAAAAAGAAATATAACCAATGAATTGTTTTTCTAGCATACTTAGCTTCAGCCCCTTAACAAGAAGAACAAAAAAGGAGAGGAAGAAGAGAAGAAGGGGATTCCAAAGCACCAAACTTACAATATAATTGTGCAAGAAACATGTTAAAATAACCTCCATGATAGGTCACAAGTGCAAGATTAGCAAGAAGACCTACCTGATAAGTTAATTCCTCAGAGATTCAAAGCTCAGAGAACATTGAGCCAAGGCTTGCAACTTGAAAGAAAAAGTAAAGTCCTAAAGTTTAGATCTTAATCTTTGTTGATCTTAAAGTTACTCAGGAAGAACAAAGTATTGATTCTAGCCTCTTTAAGCCTAAATATGAAGCAACCAGTTAGGTTTTCTTCATTGTTTGCACACAAAGCCTTGCAACTTGCTAGCGAGGATTGATGTTTCTGTTTATCAAGTTCTTTTCACCATCCAAGTTACCAAGCACCACCAAAATTATTCCTTACGGGTAACTAAAGCAGCCAGCAATTGGTATGTTTGAAACTATGATGTATTTAAAGGGTCTTGCTACCCAAAGCTTTAGATTTCTGCGGTTCTAACCACAATAAAAGGTTTACATGACCATGCAACTAAATAGCTGCAAATTGATAAGAAATTACCAGGTTGCTAATGCCCCTGTGATTATTAATTATGAATAAGGTATCATCACTAACTTCTATATAGTTACATAAGAACCAAACCATGTAAATTCCTTTGGTAAACCTAAGCTTGAAATTCTATCGAGCTGGTATCATGTTTTAGTATTTACACGAGCTTTGCTTGCATGACATTGGCAAGTTTACAAGTCAGAGATATAGTGGCTTGGTTCAAACCAACATTCATAATGGCATATCTGTAACCAAAAACTCAGACTGAAAGAAAGTGCTTTGCAATGCCAAAGAAAAGAAGCTCCCATTAGTGAAAAAAAAATTCTTTTGAATATTAATTATACAAATCACTCATCAACAATATTAACAACCATGAAAATTCAGTCATTGGCTGGTCCCACATTTCTAGAACAGGCAAAAACCTTCTAGCAAGAATAAGACTCTCTCATATTGTCCTATAAAGGCAATGGGATTCAAACTTTGTAACATTTAAAAGCTTAACAAACTCCAGCAAGCCTCTTCACAATGCTAAACAAGCACAACCCAAGTTCATTCAAGCTCCATCCATTTGGCAAGCATGCTTCAAAAAACATTCTTTAATTTAATCATTAGCATATATAAACAAACAAAAACAGGATTTCACCCAGCCTATCCAAGCTATTCTCAAACTGGGGTTTCTTCATTTATGCCAAAACATATGCAACACTGTTTCACAATTCAAATACCCACCTACAATTTACTTAAATTCTTAACATCCCATATGTATTAAGTATAACAAGAAAACCCTTTATTGGCTATCATCATTCAAGAGATATTATCATAAAAAAACTAATATGCAGAGGTAAGAATCAATAATCCAAAACTGAAATATAGATAGAAAGAGAGAGAGAGAGAGAGACATACTAAACTCAGAGAAGAAGAGGAAAAGCATGACAAGAGAAGAGACGAGGGTTATGAGGCCACCGGAGAAACTACGGCTGTAGAAATCCTCATTGACTTTTGGGTAAGCATCCAACTTTCTTAGCTTTTGAATCATACTTTCCATATATGTTTTTACCGCAATCTCCCACCAATCCACGAATAATCGAATACCCAGAAACGATGAAGCTTCAAAAACTCAAAGAAACAAGGAATCTATATATGGGTAGATAAATAGTAATTAGCATAAGGCTCAAAGCTAAGCTATGGGGTGGACAGAGAGAGGCGGCGCTTACGAGAACGACGGAGAGTGGCAGCCTGGCAGGCCGGTTGGTTAATGGGTCAAAAGACAGCAAAATCTATTGACTCAGCTAAATCTCAGCTCCTCGTCACGTTTGATTTTTGTCTTAAAATCATTTTTGCTGTAATTAGAGTTTGTCTGAAATTTATTTTCCCCTTTTACATTTGTGGTAAATTCTTAATTTTGTTATTATTAAATTATTATTTATTTTATAAAATGAAAAAATAAAATAAAATCTTATTTATTAGTCTTTCAATCTAATAAACAAAAATTATTCTTATTTTCATGATTATAATAATCTATATCTGTATGCATTTTTGTCTCATCATGATATATACCAATAATTTCCAATGAGAATATTGAAGTTATTTTGAGTATTGAAAAATTTCAAGTTTAAGTTTCAGCGGATTAAAATTTATAAAATATATATATGCCAATAATCTAAAATAATATAATTTTATAAAAAAAAATAAACATTTATTCTTGATGGCCTTAATAAGGGTTTAATTTTTGGGTAGTGTTATTTTCAAAGCATGAATTATTAGGGTCAGAGCAGAAGTTATTAGTAATTTTTCAATAAATAAAATTATTCTTATGGATGTTAATACTCTTGATTTATTAACTTTTATACTTTTATTAATTTTAATTATATTTTTTCATTTTATATCAAATTTTCTATGTAAATTTTAAATAATATATTTATTTTTATAAACATATAATAATTAAAATATAATATTTATTAATTTCATCATATTAAACAATAATAAATTATTAAAATTAGGTTAAAATTTAAAAATTATAAAATTTAAGTATTAAATAACAAATCAATTTCAAATTTTCAAATTTTCACATATTTTTTTCTTAAAAAAATTACTATCTTATTTTTTCTATATTAATTTTACTTATTTTTATTAAAAATATTTAAAATGTCTATTTTTTATGGACTATATTTTTTTTTTGTTCTGAAAAAATTAATTGATATTATAATAATTTTTATAATCATTTAAAAAACTATGTATTTAACTATTTTTACAAAATTTTATGAGAAAATATAAAAAATACTTTTATTTTATTTGCAAGTATTAACTATAATATACATATAAAATATTATGAAACGTTTTAATATAATTAATTTAATTTAAATTTAAATATAACTTATTTTTTATTTTTAAATTTTAATAATTTATAATTTTTCAAAATTTGTAATTTTATTATTTTATTTAATATTAGTAATTTTTTGCACATTAATATCTCTCATTTTGAAAAATACATATGGAAAGTAATATATTAAAAAGAAAATAACTCAATTGCTAGTTATTAATAATATTTCAAATATATATAAGGTAATTTTAATATATTAAGTACAAGAATAATTTTGTCAATTGAAAAATTACTAACAAATTTTACTCTGACTTTAACAATTTTTGCTTTGACAATAATGCTACCCTAATTTAATTTTAATTTAAATATAACTTATTTTTTATTTTTAGATTTTAATAATTTATAATTTTTGAAAAGTTTTAATTTTCTTATTTTATTTAATATTAGTGATTTTTTGCACATTAATATCTCTCATTTTAAAAATATTTATATATAGAAAGTAATATATTAAAAAGAAAATAATTTAATTGCTAGTTATTGATAATATTTTAAAGATATATAAGGTAATTTCAGCAAATTAAGTATAAGGGTAATTTTAGCAATTGAAAAATTACTAACAAACTTTATTATGACCCTAACAATTTTTGCTCTGACAATAACGCTACCCTAATTTTTATCTAAATGTTTATAGAGATATTTTCCTCTCTTATCATGTATCAAAACTAATTCTATAATCATATTATTTTTTACTACGTACTATTACTAAAATTATATCAATATGTGGATAAATTATTAATATTTTCTTGAAATTTGTCCTACTATACACTTTGATAAATATATGCTTCTTGAAATTAGTATTTTTGATTCCTATCATTTGTATAATGGGTAAGACTTTAGTCTTTTCATTTGCTTGGCATTAGACATTGTTGATTCAAAGCTTTTTCACTTTGTAGAATAATCTCTTAATAAACTTAAAATCTCCTTTTAAAATTTTCTTCAAATATATAAAATTTATTCTCAATTTCTTTATAATATTTAGTTTCCATTATATGCTAAATATAATGTCTAGTTCAATTATTACTACTAAATTGACTTATACAATGACGGAACTTAAATCTTATTAAAATATATTTTTTTTTCAATTTTAGAGGGCCAAATATTAAAAATATAATGCTAATTTTTTTTTAAAAACTTAAATATATAAAATATTTATTAAAAATTTCAAACTTTAGAAGGTTAAGGCTCCTCTATCTCTCTATAAAGCTCCGCCTCTAGGTTTATGCAGTTGTTATGTTATGTGTATGGTGGTGGGTGAACCCCTAGCCCAAGTTGCTATATTATATAGGGTTTGTACATAAATATTTTAAAAAATAAAATATTTTCATACATGTTTTTTTTTTTTTAAATATACTTATTAAATTTTTTTTAAAAAAATATATCACTTTTAATGGTATATTATAAATATATCAAAAGTATATAAAAAGTATGTCACAAATATATCATAAATATAAAAAATATATATATATTTGAAAACTTAAAAAAATAAAAGAATATTTAAAAAAAAAATACATTTGGTGTAATTTTCTGTATTATATATAGGGAGGTGACTAGCAATGGGTCTTGCCTTAAGAGTAGTGGAGTTGAGCCTTTGCCTTGTTGCAATGGGCCATGGCCCTTAATGCAAAGGCAAAGACAACTATTGATTGCCAACAGGCTTGCAATTTTTTGCCGACTCAATAGGCTTGTATAGGGATGGCAACGGAGCAAGCGAGTACCATCCCATTCCTATCTTAATAGGAAAGTTTTATTTTCATCTTCATCTTATAAAATGAGATAATTTAATTTTTATCTCCATTTTTGCAAGGATCTCTATTCTCGTGGAGATCCTCGTTTCATACTTAAATTTTTTTTTGTCTTATTTTAATTTAATTTTAGATATTTTTAGATAATATAATCTAATGTATAAACTTTGGCAAAAAAAAAAAAAAAAATCTAATGTATAAAAATTTAAAAATTAGACTTTAATTATATTTAAACTCACAATAAATAAATAAATAAATATATATATATATATATTGGAGATATTTTGATTATAAGTATTACTTATATATTTTATTAATTTTTTTATACATTACTTATATATATATATTTACTTATTAATATATATATATAGTATTACTAATATATTTTTTTATATTTATAAAATTCATAAATAATAACTAAAAAAATAAGAATAAATTTATTTAAAAAATATTAATAGATTCAGATATACAAAGTATCAATCAAATAAAGTTAAAATGTAAATACGCCTAATATATTAAAAAATTTCTGCTAAAATATTAAAAAATTCAACATACATAAAAGCATGAGAGTACTTAAATAAATTTTTTTAAAGTTGTCATAATGTGAGAAAATTACAAAGAGTGAGCGATAAAATTAAAAATTCTAATACCTGTTTATATATATATATATATATATGGTTCAAATATACTTTCAGAGTTTAGCGAAAAATGCAAATTGACACTTAATATTTTTCGAGGCACGTATTTACCTCTCAAATTTTCAAAACCTATCAACCCGTCCCTTTATTTAACGTCCCCTCTGTTTCATACAAGTTAACCGTTTGTGGGCCCTATTTTTAATTCAACATGGATAAAAATAATAATAAAATATTATTAAAATATTAAAAACCTTTATTACATTTTCTTTCTTCTATTTATTATTCTCTCTCTCCCTCCCATTCTCTTTCTTAGTCTCTCAGTTTCTTCCCCAAATTTGAAAATATGAGATAAGTGCTCTGGTTAATCTGGTTTGCAAAATCCATGTTTCTTGTATGGCTGGATTATGGAATTATGATCTTAATTATATCAAGTTCTTATTACTTTTCTCTTATATCCATGGTGATGTTGAGAGCTCTCTTGGAGCAGAAAGGCCTCTCTTTCCCTCACCCCCATCCTACTCCCCTGCTTGCCCCCTTTCTGTTTCTCATCTTAAATTAGAATAGACATTTTTGTGAACTATTGAGTGTCTGCTATTTGTTTTTTTTATGTTACATCTTATGCTATATGCAGATATATTTTCTTAAGAAATAAAGCACGTGAACTACCGTTAACCTCATATGAGTTTTCACTTTGAGTTTAAAAGTTGTCTAAAAAAAAAGAGCAATTTTCTTTTTCTATAACCACATCTTTCAATCTCTTTGACAGTCGTCAATTTGGCTTATCACTTACATAATGTTTGAAACTGCATTTTCCAGGAAATAATTAAAGGGTAAGTTACTATTTAATCTCTGAAATTTAACCTAATTAACTAATTCGCTCTTACTTTTTGAGAAACCAACTAATCCGTCTCTGCATTTTGGTTCCATCAATAGTTTTATTCCTTCCGTCCATTTTTTAACCATTTACCATCAGTCAAAGCCAAAAACATTTTTTTATTATATAATAATATTTTTTACTCCCTAAAATACCCTTCCTTCCATTATTCCCTTTGCCTACCCTTCAAAAGTGCAATAAATACCATTGCTTTCAAACCACTTCATCCAAAAATCTAAGAACAAGGATCTCCACGGGACACTATCAATTAAAACAAAAAAGAAGCATAATTACTAGTGTAAAATGTGGAGCAAAGAGGAGAAGATGAATTGAAGCATCTGCAATTATTTCATTTTTTGATGTCATGAGTTGATGATTGTTAAGCTATCAACACTTACTTCCTGTGAAAATAAACAAAATTAACAGTTATGTGCTAGTTTGAATGAATTAATTTAATTAATCTGCAAAATCTGAAGAATATTCTGTCCCAATATCTCCTTCTCTAGCGTCTATTAATCCTTGCAAGCCAGATGGGTGCTGCTCTCCATTCGCGAGATCCAACAGGGTATAAATTCATGCATATTTATCAACATCTTTATTAAAAAAAACACTCAAATTACACAATAGAGATGAATGAATCTATTCAGAACGAATTTTAATTTTATTATAAATAAATAAAATACAAAAAAAGTGGGTGTGTTGGGGCTAAAGATCAAGGAGATGAACATTTGGATCTGATATAATTTCAAGGGCTTAAATTTGTTCTTTAGACGACGGTGTTTCGTTGTTCTTGATAGATCTGTGCAGTTCATTGCCTCTCTCTCTCTCTTTAGAGTGACAATGACTCGGTTGGTGAGATTTCGAGAAGAAACAAATATATATATATTTTTTCATATTTATCAATATCTTTATGGTCATGCATCATCGCAAGACGAATCAAAGAATTCCCAGCAAAAAATTCATGCAAAAAAAGGCCCATGTAAATCTCTTCTTTTTGGCAATGCCTCTTAGAACTCATTGCATGCAGTATATACCCATTGAAATGCCATTTGGAAGCAACTGAAATTGGTATATCATCTCTTTCTCAAATGTATAGTCTTCATGAACCCACGATTTAAATTTTTGGCAACTTGATTTCTTC
This sequence comes from Vernicia montana, assembly GCA_949750685.1. Lineage (NCBI taxonomy): Eukaryota > Viridiplantae > Streptophyta > Magnoliopsida > Malpighiales > Euphorbiaceae > Vernicia > Vernicia montana. Next base: position 10,294 of record CATKHJ010092196.1, on the reverse strand, counting down.
CATGACTCAACCTTGGTTGCAGCAGTCAAATGTTATATATATTATAGTTGATAAAAGGATTTAAAAAATAAAATAAAAGGACAGGTAGCTTAAAGGTTACTTCCTTTATGGGTGAGGTGGAGAATTCAAGAGTAATTAAGAGGTATTTTAGTCTTTTTATAGGTATTTAATGGTAAAAATGAATAAAATGACTAAATAATCTGACGGAATCAAAATGCAATGACGAATTAGTTAATTTCTCAAAAAATAAGGACAAATTAATTAATTAGGTCAAATTTCAAGAACTAAATAATAATTTACCCATAATTAAAAAATATATCGAAATATCTGGTAGTGGATATAAACATGCTGCTCTAGCAAGTCCTCTAGGATATTTGACATGGAAAAAGCCTTTATATTCTGACTTTCAGCAATTGGCAAGGTACTAATTACTCTCTTATGCATTTGATTGGGTGTAAAATACTATTCTCTGTCTCCATACGAGTATCTGCAATGGTAGGCAAATTTGCACAATGTCACAAGCAATTAGGATGCAGTCATTATGAATTGAATATTATTCTAAGGCAGTTTATTGCCATGTTGCTGCATAGTGTTTTGTTTTCTGGAACAGTAATGAACTTAAACTGTATACTTTTTTTGAAGTCCTATGTTTGGTTTGTGAAATACCCAAGGAAGAGTGAATATACTGCCTGGACACTTGTCAATGGCTATGCGCTAAACCATGTTACCATTTCTATTCGTCGGCTGAAATCTCACTTGAGAAGTATCAAATGCCTCAATCAGTTCATTGAAAAGAATGGATTTAAATTAAATTCTGAAGGGGGCGTTCTGAAAGACTAAGAAGAGAACGGGAGAGAGAGAGAATAATAAATAGAAGAAAGAAGGTAATAAAGGTTTTTAATATTTTAATAATATTTTATTATTATTTTTGTTTATGTTGAACTGAAAACAGGGCCCACAAACTGTGAATTTGACAGAAACAGAAGGAACATTAAGTGGAGGGGCGGATTGATAGGTTTTGAAAATGTAAGGGGTAAATACGCGTCTCGAAAAACATTAAGTATCAATATGCACTTTTCGCTAAACTCTGGGGTATATTTAAACTTTATCCCTATATATATATATGGAAGAGTTTTTAATGGATATGGTTCTATGGTAACCATTATAAAACTCAGTGCAAGTAATAATTAATTTATATATATTATTTTAAATATTAAATAACATTACTTGCTATAGCAAGTAACTATTTTTTCTATTTTTTTTAAGTTTTTAAATAACTTTTGGACATCTTACTCTTTTTTTTTTTTTTTTGAAATATGGACACCTTACTTTTCTAATTTTTTCTTCCTTTCTACGTGGCAAACTATGTTTTTTCTACTTTATTTCTTTTGCTTCCTGTTAATCTTGGTGGAATTCTCTCCTCTCACTCTATATCTCTCTTAGCTTTTGTTTTCTCCCTTCCTATTTGTAACTGTCACTCTCAATTCAAAACTTTCTATTTCATTACTTCTTATTTATCCCATTTTTAGATTTTTATTTGGGAATTTATTTTAATTAATTCATATCTTCTAGTGTTCCATTGAGTGATTAGAGAGAAGCTAAGATTGGGACGCCATATAGACAATTCCTTCGTCTTCTCTCAAGGTTTTATTAGTCCTTTTTTGGGTCGCTCAAGTGCTTCGTCAAAAAAGTGATTCATATTGCTCTATTTTTTCAATTTTTTTTTTTAATTTTCAAATCATATTTGATTGATATTGAATTAAAATGTATTTTATTTATGGTTGCGCTTCCATGAACAATATGGGTTATGCTATGAATAGAGTAGAGTTTGATTTTGAGCATTGTGATGTAGGTGAACCATTAATAAAGGTAATTATTCAGGAATGGAAGGTTCTCTGCCACTGATCGTTGTCATATGATTTGGCAAATATCTTCCAAACAATGGTCCTTGGCTTATTGTCCATATTACTAGCCGGGCTTACGTGTCGCAATTCTCATCTGATGGCTCTCTATTAATTTGTTGCTGGGTTTCAGGTATTCTGTTTACAGCTTTGTATTGGTACTACATTTTCCAAATGGAAAATATGTTCTTGGAGCATAGGGAGATTCAGATGATTGTACTCTAATGAATAGCATTAATGATATTTTAAAATTTTAAACTATTATTCTTGGAGGATTTGCATTAAAGCTACCCAAATTAATCTGTTATGAAGTATTTGAAGTATTTTGAATGCTTCTACTGTGTAAACTTTTCTGGTTGATTTTGAATTAAAATGTATTTTATTTCTGGTTGGGCTTGCATTTATGATATTTCTTGACAAAATTTTCATTTCCGGGAAGCCACATTAGACTATATAATGTAGAGAGAGGCTGGAATGTTTAGAGGAACATTCTTGCCAAGAGTTTGTAGAGGACTGTTGCCTATACATGTCTTTTACCATTCCAACATCGTATTGTGAGTTTGTGTATTTGAATATTTCATTAATGGTTTGTTGCATGAATAACAATATCAATATTCTTAGCTTATGTGTTGAAAAATAATTAGTTTGCTATTGGAGGTGTATACCAGCATGTCACTAATTGTCCATATTGTTGATTGTTGGGTCTATAACAACAATCTTAAAACAATAATAATAAATTAATTATACTATGTCAGTAGGTCATTGCAGGTTACCTTTCAAAATCATATTTAATGAGATTTGTAATTTCTAAGCAAGTAAAGTGTCATAAATATTGACATTAAAACTCCAAAATTAATTATAACCTTTAGATTTTGATCTAACGGTCAAAATTTGAAATTCATTGATGATTACTTTTATATAGTAATCATTAAAACCTTATCTCTCTTTCTATATATATATATTATTTTTTAAAAAAAAATAATAATTGCACAACTTTTTCTATATGGGGGCCACTGTTTAATGGGAGTTAAATTTGAAAAAAAAAAAAAAAAAAGTGATTGACAACATAAAAACCTCATATTTGAATTGACACTTCTAATACCTCAAATTCAATGTTAGTAATTTAAATTAAAAATACAAAAAAGGATGGACAACAATGCAAATGTTTGGATTCTATGATATATGCCTTTATTGATGGTCATACAATACTAGATATATACTTGTCCAATACTTATACAATATCATAAGGAATGACATGACACAATTCTAAAAATTCTTTATTATTATTATTTCATCTCATTTTTCATCTCTTTAATTTAAGCATATACATAATTTTTTAAAATTTTAAACTATATTCCCATTTAATTTTTTTTAATTCATAAATATAAATTAATTTTAAAAGTCTGCTCGAGGTTGTTTCTTCAATATTTTTACTGTACTCTGCAACATATGATTATTGAAAATAAAATTAGATCATATAAGAACATAAAAATTTTCAAATGCAAATAAATTTATATATATATTAATTTAGCATTAAGATGTCATCACAAATAAATTTATACGTACTATATTAAACTTATTTTATTGTTTCGATCAAAGATAAATCATCAATATTGAGATTAAGAGATTTTAAATAAAAAAAATATTTATTTATAATTTAACCTTAAAAATTGAATCATCGTTTATTAACCAAAAAATATATTTTTATTTTATTCATTTAATCAAAATTAAAAAATATATATTTATTAATATTTTTAATATATTTTCTTTGATTCCATTAAAAAAATGTTCTAGCTCTATCACTACGCATGTGTTTGATATTGTAGTTAAACTGTTTTTGCTAATATTTGTTTATATTATTTAGAATTTAGAAAATTATGAATTGGAAAAACTATGATTTTTAGCTTTTTTTTCAAATCATGGCTTACAAAAAACAATTAAAAAAAAAAATCAAAACACAATTTTGAAAAGCAGTTCCAACTCAATCCCCAACAGACCATGAGAGCTATACTTGAATACTTAATTATTTGGTAGTCACTAGTCAGTGTGTCAGGGCTGGCTAACTTTGAAGAGAACAGTAACACTACAAGTGGGAGGAAGTACAGCAACAAGGCCATAATGGAGTATTAAGCCATCTTCAACCTATAATAAAAAAATATATATAGTAACTTTTATGCTAAAATTGTGTAACAATAATAAATTCACCTCCAACTATCAACTTTATTTCTAACACATAAAAAAAAAATATATTCCATAAATATTTTTTTTTATCTCTTATTTTATATTCTTTTGTAATTAAAAAAATAAAAAATAAAAAAGTCCAAATGGCGTTGCATAGTATACACGAATATTGACGTGATATTGTAACCCACACCATAATCAGTGTATAAATTGCCACCCCGTTAGAGTATTTTTTGCATCAAATTATGGCGTGAATGGCATAATTGCCTTAGGAGTAGTTTTCAAGCAATTGCAAGCCTAGGGATGGCAATAAGAGCGGAGAATCTCCGTTTTCTGCGGGAATTTGCCCAAAACTGGGAGGAAATTTCTCAAATTTTATCTTAATGGGAGTGGAGATGGAGGATATTTTTTCTCCGTTAGCGGGGATGGAAAGTGTATTCTTCACTCCGCAAGGATCCCCATCCCCGTGGGGATCCGATATTATATTTACATAATTATTCATCATATAAAAAAGTATACTACTTATATATATATATATATATATATATATAAAAGGTTTTAATGGCTATTGTATAGAAGTAACCATCCATGAGTATCAATTTTTGACCGTTAAATCAAAATCTAAAGGTTGTAATTAGTTTAGGAGCATTAATGTCAATATTTATGATAGTTTAATGGCTTAGAAACTATAAATCTCATTAAATTTGACTTTGACTATCCCAACACTAGTGTTTGACTCAAAAATAAATTTTATTATAATGAAAAAATTTATATGAATATGAAAATTAAATTATTGGCAAACATAAATAATAATAAATATTTTAAATGTATTATTATTTTTCTTGAACTAAAAAAATTTAGTAATATCTAAATTTAATTAAAATATGCTATTTTATTTTTCTTATTATTATTTTGTTAGTGCGATTTGTATGCTATTTGTCACATCCCGTCTTTGAGATGTGACAGTCTTAGGGTATAGGAAGACATAAAGTCACCTAAACCCGTAGAACCTCTTAATGAATACTATACTAAGCATCTTACACAATGTACACACACATATCCATGATCAATATCTGTAAATCCATATTCAGTTATTTGACATATCATAGAATGATATCAAGTCTATCAATATTATTCCAATGCCATTAGCAATCATAGTACCTAACATCATTCATTCTTAACAGTTAATATTCATTATTCAATACCATCAAATTATAATTACAAACCATTATTAGCAATCTCTAGTATTCAGTAATAATTAAATTCGAAGGATCACAAAGACCATGGAGCTCTAGATTAGACTCTTCAAATTACCATAATATTACGATTCTGAAATTTAAGATAATCATTTACAGCAAAGGAACCCCAAGTGGAGAAATGATGCTTGAGAATTACTTTGCTTGACCTCCAGTATTACCTGAAAAATTATAAATCACTAAAATGGTGAGTTATACTCAGTGATAATGTAATATTTTAACATAATATGCTGGCAAGATTAATATTTATCAGAAGAGGGAAATTCAATGTTATTTGATGTCAACGAAGGATTACAATTCTAGTTTTCAATAAAGATTCCATTTATAAACAATTTAGCATAAATCACAGTATTGGAAGCGGTGTGCTTCCCACATGAAAACAGTGAAGTGGCGGCTAATGCCTTGCCCACTCATATCAATAAAACAGTGGAGTGGCAGCTATTGTTTTGCTCACTTATAACAGTATAGAGCGTAAGACTGATCAGGTCTCACGGCTAGGACCACCCCTCATAGCTGAGGCGGATACACTCACCCTATCCGCAGGCTTTTTACCATGTGCACAGGTCCGATGTATTACCCCACATCAGTAGGGGGATTTCTGCTTATCAGTAATATCATTTAAAGAAAGTTCATAATATATGAACCATAAATCACATGCAAATTTGATACAATAACAATGAGGTTTTGTAATTTCAACAATGGTTTCAAGTGAACTTTAGAATGTTCAATTTAATTAGTAGTAAAACAGTTAGACCAAAACTTATCAATAAATTAACTGATAGGCCGAAGGCCATCGATGAAATTACAATTAAGCCAAGGATATCAATAACATAATAACTAGGCAGAAGGCCATCAATGAATTGACAACAAGGTCAAAGGCCATCAATGAAATAACAGTTAGGCCAAATGCCAACAATGGATTAACAGGTAGGCCAAAGACCATTAATAACTGATAGGCCAAAGGCCATCAAGTATGACTCTAACATGGAGATATGAATTTCAATGGATACTCAAGGTTTATATACAATACTAGTTAGGGCTTTCACTGATTTATATAATTCAAGTAAATAACAATTTGATGGCAAACGCCCATACCATACTAAAATACTACAAACTCACCTCCCCTCCTTTGCTCCAATATAGCACTTAGCACCATAGTGCAGATATCCCTTTACTTTTTTAGCATTTTCCTTACCTTAGCTTTTAGGTTTTACAACCAATTATACCATATAAATTACACTTTGATCAATACTAAGTAATACACTCAACTTAATTTAACTTGATTCTATTAATAGTTCTTATAGATTTAACTTATGATACACTATGACAATTCCACTAACAACATTTATATCGAGTTTATTTCAATATACATTGCATATGTATGCACATCTTACAAAGTACGATATACTTTTGTTTATTTTCATGTAATTGTCAAATAGGCCTAGAAGTCGTATTTCAATACTTTAATCATTTTCATTAAGCCTAATACCATGATCCAATAAATCATTATACTTTTATCATTTCATTTTTAATTAATCATATTCATACTATAATACGTTAATTGATTAACTTTGATAAAGTTAGATCAAACTCTAATGATCATATGATAGCACTATAATAACATACTTTCATGTATTCTATATTAACTAAGTTTGACATCTTGGTACTTTTTCTTCTATAACTCATGTTTTATTAATCCAAATAGGTTGATTATTTTTGCATATAAAAATAGATATATCAATATATAACATATCCAAAATTGAGATTAAAACATGCTCTACGCAGGACAGGGTGATTATTTAAATTATGTTATGTTTTTGTTGCAGGGACAAATTGAGCACATCTTACTTATTGAAATACAAATCACAATTTACAGCTCCAAATGAAAATTCCTTTCACCATTAACTACTACACATATATATATAATCATTTCTTATATTTTATATTTGGCCCATTTCTTCCTTTAAAGTCATCAAATCTGCGACTCAAATCCGGACTACCTATTAGGTCATCAATCCGTGTCAGTTTCAGTTCAAGCAAGATATCTTTTTGTACAAATAAAATTTTATAAATTTCTTTTACTGGGTTATACATAAGATGTATACCTATAACTTTCATATTTTGACTTAAGCCTAGTTCAGATTCTAACTTGCCCAAACAGTCATGAAAAATTCCAACTTTTTAAGTGATTAACCTCTTATAAACTTTCATACAAAACTCTAGTTCCTTCAATCAACAAACCCATCCAATTTTATCTTTTTCCCCATAAAATTAACACGTTCCTATACTCTTTTTAGTATTTAGATCACAAAATAACATGGGGACACTAATCTTCTTATAGGCCGAACCACTTCAAGAAAGAAGAAGAAAAAAAACTCAACATCAACAAGCAACAACAACTTAATTTCATGCTAGGAATGGAAAGTAGAACTAAGTTTTGATTGTTACCTTAAATTTTCTTGACTTGTTAATGAATTGAAGGTGGTAGCCGTATGGTGTTGGTGTAGAAAGAAGGTTGTCTTCAATTTGTTTTTTGATGAAATGAGAAGTATGAACATTCATGTCTTAAACTTTTGTTCTTATCTCTTTTTTTACTAAAATAAATGGTGTAGATTAAATGAGATTGATCTAATGGCTAAAACTTTTAGTTTTTTCTTAAATTTCTATTATTCATTTAAGTTTAGACAACTATCAACATTTTTAATAATGATTAATTATATTTTTTTTCCATTTATGATAATTGTTGGCTTATGTCATAAATTTGACTTAAGGAAATGTGGAGTCTACCCATCCTCATCTTCTTTCTCATTTCCTATAACTTAGATGAAGTTTAAAAATTTCCATTTATAAACATATATGACCGGCTCCATATATGAGTTCCTAGCCCAACACTTCATTTCTTATACTTACTCATTTTACTTTATAACATCCATGATTTAATTAATTACAACTCTTGTTCCTCTTCCATTCCAATTCTCTTTCCTCTTTGTTCACTAATTTCAAAAATGTGAATTCTCTACTCTTACCAACAATATTTATAATTTTTATAACTGCTCTGTTGTCATATAATTAAATTCCAAATTAATATAGTACTTAGGTGAAAGTCACTATAAAAGAAATCAATTAGTTACTTGGCTCATACCTTAATATGGTTTTGATTTTTTTTTTATCTTTTAATTTCATAAGAGGACCAACCAAGTTATCAGTTCCTTTTAAAAAAAAAAAATTATCGGTTGCCACTTTTTTTTTTTAAATCTTTGAAAGGAACTGAATAAACATAAGGCATCTTAAAAAGTAATAAACTTAACGTAATTTTGTGACTTTTTTTTTAGTTTATGTTATAGTTGTGAATTATAAATGATTTGAATTTGAATATAGTTGTGCTATGTCTCTTGAGTTTTGTTTCTTTTTGCTAAATTTAATATTCTAATATATATATAAATTATGAGCAAAATAATATTTAGTTAAAAAAAAAAGTAGAAATATGATTTTATGAATTAAAATTGTCTTTCAAATTTCATATTTAGATTTAGATTTTTTAATTTTTAATCACTTATTCCAATTATAGGATTTGATTTACACAATTTGTTTTTTAAATAACAATTACGCAAATAAATAAATATTCATTTTTATAGGAATTAGTGACTTGACTACTTTAAGTTGAATTTGAAATTAAATTTTTTAATCGAACCAAAAATTAAAAATTAATATTTTTATACTTTTAACTGAACCAAATCAATCATTTCATTTAACCGAATTACATCAGTTCAGTTCGATTAATCAATTTTTACCAATTAATGTTTACCCCTACATGAAACAATGACTTTTCAAGTTTTTATTTTTTTTTATTTTAACTTTTAAATAAGTTATATAAATTTAATTATCTTAAAAATAATTTAAAGTTGATGTGTCATTTTACTATTTGACTTTATTTTTACCCACTTAAAAATATTTTCATTTCACCAATTTATTTTTAATTTCAATATATCTATTTGTTTTTCTATCACTTCTTATATTTCTCTTTACTCTTATCATTTTCAAGTAAATTTATAATTTTTTTCTATATTCAAAAAAATTTAATAACCAATAAATATTTATATTTCTTCTTTTGTATTCAAATTACTAATTTCAATTATATTTTCTAATTTTTCTTTTTAGTTGAAGTAATAAAATGAAAAATTAGTCTTATGATCGTTCATTTGACCAACATGTTCTCGAATCAATTAAAATTTTTTTTAATACATTAGATATATCTTATTGTAAATATTTTTGTAATATATAAATATTAAAAATTTTAATGTTATGTACATTTATATTTATAATATTATCTTTTATGTACTAATATATTAATTAATTAGTTTTTTTTCTTATTTGAAATAATATAAAATGTCATAAACCGCGCATAGCGTGGATTTATTTATTTGTATATACTAAAACTGATGTTTAAATTATTGTTATTGTAGTAGTACATGTATAAAAAAAATTAAAATAATAAAAAAACTAAAAGGCCATACTTTATGGGTCACTGTTCCTAAATCACTTACTCATAATTTTTTTTTTTAAACTTCTTTTACTTTAATTTAGCTTTTGTTTTCTTTTTATTATTTTTTGTACTTTACCTTTTAAATGGGCTTACTTTTCAAGTTTTTGATTTTTTTTTAAATTTAAACTTTAAAACGATAATATAAGTTTAATTATTTTTAAAATAATATAATGGACTTGTTATTAAGTATAATTGGGTTTAATTTTTTATTATTTGACTTTTTTTAATAAATTATTTTTACCCACTTAAAAATATTTTCATTTCACCCAATTATTTTAAATTTCAATATATTTATTTATTCTTTTATCATGTTTTATCACTTTTATATTTCTTTTTACTTCTGTCATTTTCAGATAAATTTATATTTTTTTTCCTCTCCAAAAGAATTTAACAATCAATAAATATTTATACTT
>CATKHJ010092195.1:0-11853 GCA_949750685.1 Vernicia montana | reverse complement strand
ATATGAAGTTTCATTTTAAAATAAATTTTAATGATAGTTAATGAATACTATGATACATTTTTTCACAATAATTAAAATAATAATATGAAATTTATGAAAAGAGTTATTTTCAATGTGTCTTAATTAAATATAGTCAAGTACATTTGTGGTAATTTGAGTGTGTGGGTCCTCTAGTGATGTGTCGTATAGTCATATATAGAGAAGTATTGGTATATGGTAATACAGTTAGTGCAAACGAGATATTTGTTGTGTGTTATTGTCTCTTTGTAGTAGGGACCGTATAAAAGATATGTTTTCAGTAAAAAACCATAGTTTTGAAATAAAATATTTTACATGGTGTAAATGTTATTTGCTATTATTTTCAAGTTATTTTTGAAATTTTCCCAACAATATATACAGGAAAAGGTTCAGACGACTTACATTATAGCCCTTCTATATTTCTCTTTGCACTAACTCCTTAGTAGAAGTCCTCAGTTGATCAGAGGAATTATGAAAGGGATGTAGGGCAATGGCGAGGTCACTAGCGAACTTAGTTGACCCATTCGCCTTCCTAAGTTCCTCCACTTCTCTAAGCCCGCTGAAAATTGACTTTGCCTAGAGAGTGAACAAATCTACTCGAGCATGAGGAGGACGAGCTGTGGTGTTAGAGTTATCCACTATTTGCCTTATATAACTTGGGCATATCAACCTCGCTCCCCTTATAGATGAAAGAGGTTTTCGAGTTTGTAAGTCTACCTCGGGACCAATCTCGTTCCCTCGACCTATGAACATAAAGTCTGGAATATGAGCAGGGTAAAGGGACTCATCCCTCGGCACTACTATTTTAGCTCCTGACTTGACCTGCATCACTGGTAGTTGGCTCCCAATTGCACTAGAACTTGGTAGATCCCCAGTCCACTACCTTTTTGTTGGGGGAGCGAGGCAAAGCATCCATTTCAACCTCGGACTCTGGATGAAATCTTGGTGGAGTCGAAGTAAGGGGGGCCTCATCAATGGATTGTACTGAAGAAAGAGTATGAGTTATCCCACCTTCTAGCGAGGTTAGATAGTTCTCGAAGTCAATCTTTGAAGTTATAGGGGTGGTAGGAAGAGCCCTCTCTGATAGGTCCAAGCCCAGAAGGAACAAACTCATTGGGAAGATCGGGCTCAGCAGCCTCTGCAAAAACCAACATGAGAATAATTTTAGAAAAACAATCTCAATTGAAACAATATTTCAAGAATTATCTATAAAAGAATACAAACTTGAAGCATTAGTAGGTTCTTCAATGACAATGAAAGTCTCCCTAGAATGAGTAGGAGTCTCAATGAGCATGTGAACATTTTCGTTGGGTAATGGAGGGTCCTCAACTGGGATTTCCTCTCCATTGTCCTTTTTTGGCACCATCTCTTCACTTTGGATAATCCCACTCGTCACTGGGAGAACTTTTTGTTGTGAGCTCACTAAGGAAGTCGCTTTGGGATTCGAGGCACATGACGATGTCCTAGCTCGACAAACGAGCGAGGAAACAATCCTGCCATCATCATCATCTTCCTCCTCAACAAAAGGAACAATGACGATGAACTCGGGAACTGGTACACATGGTGGTGGTGGTCGGGTCTTTGATGGGGCATCTCTTTGGGGCTCTTTCCCTTTTCTCGACATAGGAACAGGTGGTGGAGGAGCGCTCGTTCTTTTAGCAGGGGTTCTCTCTCTTATCACTATGCCCTTGCTGAGAGGATGAGATTTCTCAGTAACACCTTTTGAAGTAAGATTTCTTCCTCTTAGCAGTCTTCTTGGTCCTCACATGAGGTACTACCTGAGCAATAGGCTCCCAGTCCTCCTCGGTACGTAACCTTAGTTAACCGGTCACCTCGTCAAGAATGGGGACCTGGGCATCCAGATTGTACGTCTTTGCCTTGATGCTCTTCGTATGTTTCGTGATGTCCTTATAATGACCCTCGTTAGCTTTCACTGTAAAAGAAACAATGAAGTTTAAAAAGTTCACTCAAGTAAGATGAGGATAAGAATGACACAGTACGAGCAACAAGTAAAAACTCACCTCTAACATCCCTTATACGACAAAAAGAGAAAATCATACCTCTTGCATCTTTTAGAGTGTAAGATACACCCAACGCCCTCATATCATAAACCACATTGCCAAGAGTAATAGTGTAATACCCTACACCCCTATATAATTTTTGCACTGTAGTTGTACTATTTGTACACTGTGCCTGCATTAATTTTACACTATATCTATATTAATTTTTGCACTGTAATGTCTGTGTTATTGACATACTGTGTCTACAATTTAATTACACTGTTTTAGTTTTCACACTGTCTACAATTAAATTGTACTATGTTATTATTAAACTATATTATTTTTGTACTGTATCAGTTATTTAATTATACTATGCATTATATGATGATGAGTGTAATTAATGTATTATTAATCACAAATGCTTATGATGAGTAATTATATTGATGAGTGATAATTAATATGTGATTATGTGATTAAAATACCTAATTATGTGATTAAGGTACTTAAATATGTGATTAATATTATGTGAACAATTAATTTGTGTGCATGTGACTAGTGGGACCCCACCATCACATGGTGTAGAAAATTGACATTTAGGGTAAATGGTGGATTACTTTAGCCTTGCATTTTGGGAAAAAATCACCATCAACTACCAATTTAGGAAATAGACTTAGTCTTCCTATTTAGCCAAAAGCTACTTATCCAAAGGGTTGATGGTTATGAAATGACTTTTTAACCATGCTCTAGAATCTTCTTGTCCTTCCTCATTAAGGGTTTTTTTGTCTTTTCACAAGTAAAACCATAATCCACCACTCACCATATTTAAATGACATTTTCTCCTCTTCTTCCTCTTCTTTCCTCCCAACACAAGAAGAACTTAGCCTCCATTGAAGCTAGGTTCGACCACCTCTCCACTTACCTCAAACAAGGAATTTCAAGGTAAGTTATACATGAAACCTCTTCCATTTGAGTTCCTTAACTTGAATCCTTAAACCTTTTCTTGACTTGTTAAGTTTTCTTGCTCTTTTCCCCTCCATAAGGTTCAGCCACTTCTTGTTTTCAAGGAAGAGAGGAACTTTAAGGGTAAGCTTCACAAAACTTCTTTGTTTCCATGTGCTAAGTTAAATTTTTGAATCATCTTCCATGAATGCCCTGAATTTTCTTCTTCTTTTCCCTTATATGGTTCAACCAAGAGTGACTTTTCACTCCCATGGTCTATAATTTTTATTAGATGCATATTATTATATGTTAGCATGTTAATTAAGTGTTTCAGGTGTCAATTTGTAAAATAATTTAAGTGTGAGGGTTTCCCCTCTCCACAATGGTTCGGCCAACCCTAGGTTGATGATTTTCTTTAATTGGCTCTTGATTCATTGTTAATTGAAGGTTAATTGAATGATTACATGGTTAATTTTGAATTAGAAACATGAATTGGGGTTTTCCCAAATTAGTGTTTGACCAAGTATGAACTTCTAAATTCCACGATGATTTGCTTAAATTAAATGTGTAATTGTGCAATTGGATGATTTAATTTCATGAATTGAGTTTCAATTTGATCAATTGAAGACCAATTGAAGATTTTTCCCAAAAACCCCCCATTATGCAATTTAGGGTTCTTGAACCCTTGATGTTTAATTTTGATTGTATGTTCCAATGAGCTTCTTTATACTTGAATTGAATGTATTGATGCTTAATTGGAAGGTTGATTGATGAATGGACAATTTTTCCCAATTTATAGAATTCGGCCAAGCTAGGGTTTTTGAACCAAAGTTGTATAATTTCAATTGCATGTTCCAATGAGCTCTTATGTACTTGAATTGAATGATTTGATGTTCAATTGAGAGATTGATTGCTTAATTTATAGTTTTCCTTAATTGTTCAATTCGGCCTACCTAGGGTTTTGGATTCCAAGTTGCATAATTTCAATTGAGTGTTTAATTGTGATCCTTGATGCATGAATTGAATGAATTGATGTTCAATTGAAAGTTTAATTGCTTAATTAAGGCTTTCCCTAATTCTTCATTTTCGGCCCTAACTTAATTTTTGAACCAAAGTTGTTTAATTTTGATTACATGTCCAATTGAGCTCTTTTATGATTGAATTGAATGATTTGAAGCTCAATTGAAGAATTGATGGCATAAATTATGATTTTCCCCTATTGCATGGTACGACCAACTAGGGTTTTGAGAACCAAGTATGATTCAATTGAATTGAATGCTTAAATGTACTTATATGTATATCAATTTGATGATTCTAAAGTCAATTTAAAGTTTAATTGATGAATTGATAGTTTTCTCCAAATTGGATTTAAGTCAATTAGGGTTTCTAAAATTGAACTTCCTTAAAGTGCAAGTGATGGCATGATTGAGTCCAATTGTGTATGTATGTATTGTATGATGTGTTTAATTAATGCAATTGAGCAAATGCATAGGGAATTAGGCACTTAGGCCTTTCGGCCAAGATAGGAGTTTAAGGACCTAAGTGTTATAATTTGGTTTGGTCACTTAATTGAACTTGTATATATATGTGAATGATAAGTATGATAATTGAAGTGGTTAATTGTGCAAAGTTTATGTAATATGTGAACTTGATTACCATAGGCCATTTGACCAAAAGATGAGAATGAGCCTTAATGCTCTATAATTGACTATATGTACAAGGGAATGAGTCAACCTTAATGGTATGACTTGATATGAGTATTGTTTGATTGATAGTTGTATAGCTTTGGATAATATGTTAAGGTTAGACCTAGGATTAGCCTAAGGTTAGGCTTGTTACTTTAGTTTGATACAAAGAGTAATGTGTATGGTATGATGATTACTTGTAGAGAACAAAGAAAATGGAAGTGATCATGAAGACGAGGATCATCACTATTACTTGTGTTAAGTGTTAGGAGCTAAGGTGATGAG
Source organism: Vernicia montana (assembly GCA_949750685.1). Taxonomy (NCBI): domain Eukaryota; kingdom Viridiplantae; phylum Streptophyta; class Magnoliopsida; order Malpighiales; family Euphorbiaceae; genus Vernicia; species Vernicia montana. Next base: position 6,926 of record CATKHJ010092195.1, on the reverse strand, counting down.
GTGAGTTCATGATATGCTAATGTAATATGGGCATCCATACTTGAAATATGTGACAACCATATGAGTTTTATTGAAATCCTAGCAATTGTTCCTATTACATATTCAAATCCCAATTGTTATCTCTTTGCTATGCTAGGATTGCCTATTAAAGGCCTTTGGCTTGTTTCTAAATTTCATACCTATATTGAAACCATTGATATCTCAACTATTACTTGATATTATTATTGAAACTTAAATTGGTTATTGAGGTATATTTCTTTCATATATGCCATATTGTTCAATCATCGTATGAGATCATTATTGAGATTCTATCGAATTATTGAGGCATAATATCTTTCATATATGCCATATTGTCTAATCATTGTATGAGATCATTATTGAGATCCTATCGAATTCTTGAGGCTTAATATCTTTCATATATGCTATATGGTTCAATTATCATATGAGACCACTATTGAAATCCTATCGGATTATTGAGGCATAATTATTTTCTTACATGCCATAATGTTAATTATTATGAGATATATATATATATATATATATATATATATATGAATATGAGAAAACAAAAATCCCCAACTGATGTGGGGTTATACATCGGAACTGTGCACACGGTAAAAGGCCCGCGGATAGGGTGAACGTATCCGGACTTTAGCTAGGAAAAGTCTGAGGTCCTAGCTGTGAGACCTTATCAGTTTTACGTGATATTATGTGATAAGAGTACGTAAGACATTAGGCACTACTCTGATTACTATGAGGGAAGCATACCGCTTCTGATATATTGGTTTCTGCTAAATTAATAAGTATGAAATTCTTTGTATCATGAGGTACTCCATATCATGAGGATATTTATTTCATATCTTATTTTGTATCCACCAGCATATCATATTAGTCTATCGTGTTCTCACTGAGATTTATCTTACCCCGTAGTTGTTTGTATTTTTCAGGAGACTTAGAGGTACGTTCAAGGTAACACTTTTAATCTACCTTCTATCGCTTGGGAGATTACTTTGCCGCTGTGTGGATCATCCATTTTATTGACTTGTAATTATGCGTACTATCAGTAGGGCTCCACGGGTCATTATCTTAGTACTGTTTATTCAGAAGATTATTGAATGTTATTATGAGGTGTAAGCCCTAAATATGTTAACTATAAATGTTGATACGTATTAACTAATCATGGGATATGAAGGCTAAAATCAATTATCAGATCACGTTTAATTAACTATTAATTATGCATGAAAAATGGATAGTATACATGATAGGATCGTTTACGACTTTGCTCTCGGGAACGTAATTGCCATGTGTTAGTGAGCGTAGTGTATTAAGGGGTTATATGGGTTTAGGTGACCTTACGTCTCCCTTTACCCTAGGACCGTCACATCTCAAAAGGTGGGATGTGACAAATGGCCTTGACAGTCCTTAGCTCATTCTCGCTCATATCCACGGGCTAGTCAGAAAGCCTGATATGAGGAGACATCAAGTGTGTAGGGGAAGTTGAACCCAGGACTTGCTATGCCATGGCTATCTGTTTGCACTATTACTGCGAACTTCTTATTCCAGTTCAAAATTTTGTTGTCTTTACTAATGTAAAAATGGCACTGGGACTTTACTGAGGTAATCCAAACATTTTTCTCCAGCGACCTTATTATTTTGAAGAAAACTTGGAATGTTTTGGGAGTAGAAGTGACCTTTAATGCTATGCAAATAACCTCAAAATGGTAAAGATCTTGAATAGAATTTGGGTGAAGCATTATAGGATTCACCTAAAAATAGTTGAAGCAATCCATAAAGAATAGGGACAGAAGAAACCTAAGCCTAGCCTCAAGTTGGTGGTAAAAGAAGATATAGTGCCCATTATCCTTGGGAAGCTCAACTAGCCCAACACTAGAAGGATTGACGTAAATCCTCTCGTGAGGCTCAGGAAGACGTAGTGCAAAGTCAGTCTTGTTCTCCATATTGGCACTAAAAGCAACAAAGTCACTTCTTATGGCAGTAAATTGAATGGGGGACTAGTAGTTAGCTAGAGCGCTTCCATTTTGGGAGCCATTGATGAATTAAAACAAGAGAATGTGAGGAGAAAATAAGAAAAAAGTAAAAAGATAAAACATAGAGAAAGCTTGGGAAATGCAGAGGAAGTAAAAGCAAGCTGGCAAGAAAGCGTAAAAAACCTAAAAGAGCAAGAAAGGCAGTATTTAAGCTCAAAATATTTCTTGAGAAACCGCCCTTAATCATTATTTTTTGAATCGACAACAAAAATGGCCACATTTTAAGCTGTCTTTTTGGGTTCTTAGTCGTTATCAAGCCATGTGTTAGCGAGAATGTTAAAGGCCACTTCTTAATTTAATTTGAGATCTCAACTATTAGGGAATACAAAAGATCCATTGACAATATGAATCTTCTTGAAGAAGTTATCAATAACGAGTGAAGAGAAAATTGCCAAGTCCAAGAAATCTCTTCGTAACAAGTTATGGCGAGGAGCAATGTTTCGGCCAAGGCCACGCTTAGCTTCACCTCGACGAAACAGGGGGCCTTTGATAAGGAATAAAATCGTTCAAGTCAAAATGGGCTTCTCATAAAGGCCAAAGGTCCATCTATGAAATTAATGGCTAAGCCCATAATGAGGCCTAAGCTAAGGATCTCGGCCCACTCACAAGGAAGTAGGCCTTAGGGTCCATGAATATAAGGCCTTGGGCCTTTTCTTGGTGCTCGTCTTCGTCTTTTCCTTGGCCACCTACTCGCTCACCCATATAAAGGAATAAAGAATCATTTTACTATTTGATCCATGGACTCGACTCTTCAATTAGTCTCTGCGTCAATCACAGTAGCTGTTGTCATTTGTCAAAACATGTAAGGCGAGGCGTGTAAAGTTAAAAAATGCTCAGTACATCGCCCCTTGCCTCTGAGCAAGCTGGTGCTGCCCTCCTTTGTAATGGCCAGATACATGAATGGAGTCAGAGCAGCTGAAAGCATATATAGTGCCTATACCGTCCGGACGAGCTACTCTATCATTACAGCTAAAAAGCTCTAACCCTGAATAGTAGACCCAAATGAATATAAAAGGGGGAACGAGTCACCATTCTCAAGTAGCTCATTCTACATTATCTCATCTCTCTTTACTCTCATAAATATATTCAGGTTATAAGAAAGCTCACTTTCTTCCTTAAAACCTCCATACCTCCCAAAGCTAACTTAAGCATCGGAGGGCCTTTGCCAAGTACAAGGCTTGGCCCCCTAATGTTTGCAAGCCCAAGTCCACATCCAAGAAGAGTCTAGTTCATCACCATTGATCATTAATAAATAAATAAATAAATAATAATAATAATAATAATAATAATAATAATATTATTATTATTATTATTATTATTATTATTATTATTATTATATTATTATTATTATTATTATTATTATTATTGTTATTAGCCTAACAATTTTGGCACTTTAAAAATATATATTTTAACACTCCTATAATCTTTTTGGTAATTCAAATTGACTAAAATATACATACTCCTAATTTCCTTATATGTGCACTTAAATATTTGTAAAAGGGAAATAAATTATATATTTAATTGCATTTTTAATTATTAGTAAAAGTTAATCTTTATTAGTAAAATTATTATTATCTTTTCTTGACAATAAAAGGTATTGCTCATCCACTTAATCCATAAGTCATTTACATTTTAATTGTTGGAGTAGTTGAGTAGCATAAATATATAAAATGTATAGGTAAATAGCTTTATAATGTTATACAATTGTTTTTCAAATAATTTAATATAATACAATCTTAATATATGATACATTAGCTTTTTACATATATTTGTTATATTTTAGTCTTAGTTAATATAAAGTATTTTTTTATTGATTGTCATCCTAATATATGATACATTAATTTGAATTATCCAAATCATGATTTTATATGAAAATATATGATGTTCTTAAGAATCATATGATATTCTAAATGATTTTAAGAGTATCAGGTTTTTTTCTCTCAACTTTCTTAGTATCCTACTCCATCGCGTAGTCTGCTCATTCCGGTTAAGTCATGCCTGCACCGTCTAATCGATCTCCTCGGCCACCTAATGTGCCTATTTCTGGCCTAGCTGATCATGTCAACCATTATTAGCTTTTTTTAAGATTTCGTAAGGCCATGCACAATTCTGATTTCCCTGTTTCGCCGCCAAGGGCAGAGCCTTCAAGGACTTATGCAGCAGCCATTCAGAATAACTCTAAGACAGAAGCTTCCAATGCTCTAGCTCCTGTTGATCTTGGTGGCTATATTTCTGTTTGTGTTTCCCAACAAGTGTATGATGATCACGTTCGGGCATGTCAATGCTCTTTCATCGGTCGATTGGTTCTTTCAAAAGGTGATGCACCATGGAAATAACCTGAGTTGAAGGACAAACTTACGAAAATCTGGGGGCTTACCTCCACTTGGAAACTTATCTCTCTTAGTGGAGGGTATTATCATATTTTTCTCAATACTGAGTATGAGCAAAAGTTAGTTTGGAGTAAAGGTGTTGTGTCGCTTAAGCCAGGGATATTGCGGCTGCAATCTTGGGTACCAGGCTTTGATCCTGAAGAGCAAAAATCTTCCATGGCTCAGGTATGGGTTCGCTTATATAAATTTCCATGGGAATTTTGGCATGCTAAATTGTTAAAAGAAATTGCTCGTGGGATAGGGGTTCCTTTGAGCATTGATAGTAAAACGATGGATGGTGAATTGGGACATTATGCTAGACTTTTAGTTGATTTGGATTTATCTTCCAAAATCCATGAGACATTGCACATTGAAATGACATCTTGCTCCCACTGGATTGATGTGGTTTATGAGAATTTGCCATTGTTTTGTCAAACTTGTTCTTCAATTGGTCATCTTTCATATGATTATCGTCATAATGCTAAACCAGGAGCTTCTAGTAATCCTATGCCGAGAACATGTGGGAGGTCAAAAACTACGAGGAATGTCCCATATGTTATTCCATTAAAGAGAGCTCTTAGCACTGTTCACACTGCTTTAGAGCCTGAAGTAGCTCGTCCTGAGCTGCCCAAAACTACGGATAGAACTGAGCAGGTGTCGGGATACTTTATTGATAAAGAGGGTTCGCCACTTGTTCCCAATTGGTTAGTTGTCCATGATAGTCATGAATCTTCTAACTATATTGATGTTGAGACTGTTGCTAATGTGGAAGTCCTACCAGCTAGCCCATGTCATGTGTCTGAACAAGACCAGCAGGTTATTGAATCCCATTCTACTGACAGAGACCAAACGACTAGTCATACTCGCACACATTCTAGTCCTCTTAGTGGGCTGGGAGCAGTCCAAACTGCAATAGAGGGTTTCTCTCTTGCCATCTTTGCTCATAATGATATTGAACTAGAACAACTTAAAGCTTCGAAGGACTTGGATATTTCCAAGTCTGCGGCACAGGAGGAAGCTAGGCAGGTTCAACAATCTTAGGTTGATCAGGTGGAGGAATCTAGTAAGGGTGAATGGAACAGAGTCAAGTTGAAAAAGTCACCATCAGTTGCTAAGTTCATACCAACTTTGTCAAAATGAGCTTCCCGGCCCCCTAATCGCCTTAATCTATGAATCTTCTCTATTGGAACTGTAGGGGCATTGGGAATACCAATACAATGAATACCTTATATAATCATTGTTTGTCTTATAAGCCAAATATATTTTGTTTGGCTGAGCCTAAAGTTCCATTTGATTCTATCTCCTCTAGATATTGGCGGTCTCTGGGTATGAAATTGGTTAGTACTACTGAAACTCCTCTTGCATCTTTGTGGTTTTTATTGAAGGATTCTTTTCCTAATCCTAATTGGGTTGCTTCTAGTACTCAACATCCTTCAACTAACTTGTCTATTAATGGTGTTTGTGTTCATATTACGGGGATCTATGCTAAAACCTTAGCATATAATAGAAGGCAGCTTTGGTCTGACTTGCGTGGCATGGCCTCTTCCTCCCCTCCTTGTTAGTTTGTTTTGGGAGATTTTAATGTTGTTTTTGGGGCTCATGAAAAATTAGGGGGGCATCTTCCTAGTTTTACTTCTTATATTGATTTTGTGAATGTTTATGATGATTGTTCTCTTACTTGTCTTGACACAAGAGGTAGTTGGTTCACTTGGACTAATAATCGTGGTGGGGTTAGTCAAGTTGAAATGAGACTTGACAGAATTCTTTGCTCTTTGTTTTCAGAATTGGCGGGTTTTAAATTCTTTCACATTGCCAAGGCATAGCTCATACCATAATCCTATTTTTCATTGTTGCAAAGTGGATTTGGGTTGCTTTCCAAAACCATTTTGATTTTGCAAAAGGTGGTTGTCTCATTCACATTTTATGTAGTTTGTAGAAAATAGTTGGCGTTCTAGCCCTTCTAGTTGTCATCCAATGCAGTCTCTTTAGCTTAAACTTAAACATCTTCAGGTCTTGGAACACTGAGGTTTTTGGTAATCTGAACTCTCGTATTGCAACTTCTTGTCGGGAATTGGAATCAATTCAAACCAGTATATCTGAGAATGGGCTAAGTGATGAGTTACACATACGAGAGATTAATGCCCATCAGGATCTTCAATTGCTCTTGACTCAGCAAGAGGTTCTTCTTCGTGAACAGAGTCGTGTCAAGTGGTTATGTAATAGAGATAGAAATTCTAGGTTCTGTCATGCTCTTCTTTCTCGTATAGGTGCTACGCAGGGTATAACGTTTATGGAAATTAGTAGCCATTTGACGGATGATAAAAGGCTTATTGAGCAACATGTCATCCACTATTACTCAAGTAGCTAATGACGCAGCGTAAGTAAAATGGCAAAGCCGTTTTAGGGTTTAAGTTTTTCTGAATATTATTGTATGCCCTAAAACAGGCAAAATAGGAGTTTAAATAGGGGTCCCGAAACCCTAGACACGGGTACAAATATGGAAACTGCC
>CATKHJ010092144.1:0-11470 GCA_949750685.1 Vernicia montana | reverse complement strand
CATTTGAATCATGTGAAATCACTTTCTTCAATTGATAAATTCTCAATTGTTATGTGATTATGTGAACCCTAAGAACTTCATGTGAACATGTGAACTTTTAAATTCTTTCATGAGATGATATGTGTTAAATGGTATAGAAATCCCCGACTGATGTGGGTTAATCATAAGACATTATGCACATTGTAACCCGTTGGATAGGGTATAATATCCTACCCCTATCTAGGAAGGGTAGATTGTCCTAGACGTGAAACACGATCAGTTTCATGTATTCATTTGGAAGACTATGTCGATATAAGACCTCTACTCTTATATGTGGAAGAGTATGCCTACCTAGCCTCTGCTCTTATTTTCATGTGGGGAGAATGCTAACAAAATACCTCTACTCCTAAAATCTTTCACCTGGATGATTTCTATACGTATTTAATTATGAGTTATGATTTCTTTCATGAGCTTTGTGCATCTATTCTTATGTTGCACTATCATTTGATTCAACTGAACTACGTGAACTAAATTGCTATATTATGAGTCATTGGACATGATATGAGCCCTACCATTGTTGTGAGCTAGTCTTGAATGACCTAGCCTCACAAGTATGGTAGTATATTCTTTACTCACTGCTTTATCTCATTAGTGATTCCATTTTTCCAGGAGATTAGAAGTTCATCGATTCGGTTCTTCAGACATCCTTCTCCTTAAAAGAACCAAGTAGATTAATATAATTTCTCCATTTATTATTGTAAACCCTCATTTTAGCACCTCTAAAATTATTTCTGATCTCACAGAACTGATCAAAATATTTTTCTAGCCAAGCTAGCACTCTTCCAGTCTTGATCGGACCACCTGTACCAGACAACTTTTTCCCGAGACAGGCCGGACTTTTCCCAAAGCAGACCGCCGAACGGCCCCAAAAATATTTCCAAACCTACCAGGGTGAACCGGAATATTTTTCTATTCAAACTGATATTTTTTCCAACCCAGGCCGGACCTCCTGTACCAGACAGCCATTTTCCAAAACTGACCGATTTTTTCCCTAAACTGACTGCCAAAATGCCCGATAATTAATTTCAGACCCAACGACACTGACCGATAATTTTTAGACCTTAGAATAGCCCGAAAACTGACCCGAAAATCTCAAAAATTGACCCGAAAAGCCCCAAAAAAAACTGAACCGGACCCGTACCTCGAGGACCGTGTGGACGTCCGCGTGGCCCTGAAGCATGTCAGCACACGGCCTGCGCGGAGCCGCACGACGGACTTGCGGACGTCCGCAAGGCCAGGCTGCGGAGCCGCGCAGGGGCACGCGGCTGCCGCCGATGCCCCACGCGCGTCTGCACTGCAGCCTAACGCGTGTGTCAGTCTGCCGTGTGGTACGGTCCGCAGTTCTGACTTGCGGATCCACACGCGCACTGCGCGCGTCCGCCGGCAGACGCCGCACGGGCTGCCTGCGGACGCGCGTGTCCATGACGCACGTCCGCACGCGTGTCCTGCGGCTCGGTCCCTTTTTTTGAAATTCTGAAAATACCCCCCTTTTTCTGATTTTTTGTACCCTTTTTGGTCTTTTTTTTTACCCCCCCACTTTCCCTATAAATATCCTACCCCTCTTCACTTCAAACCACACCAAAAACAATTTGTTGAATTTCCAAATTGTTTCCTCTCTCTCTCTCTCTCTTTAATTATTTAGTTTCTCTCTCTAATTAATTAGTTAATTAAAAAATTAATTTTAATTAACTAATTAATCCTTTTTTAAAATTTCCACCAACTCATAATTAATTAATTAATTAAAAATTAATTTTAATTAATTAATTAATCCTCTTTTTATTTTCACCCATAATTAATTAATTAATTAAAAGTCAATTTTAATTAATTAATTAATCTTTTTTTAATTTTTCTTCAACTCTCAATTAGTTAATTAATTAAAAATCAATTTTAATTAATTAATTAATCCTCTTTTCTTTTAATTCAATTTTCACTCATGTGGTTAATTAATCCTTTTAATTAATTAATCTTTTTAATTAATTAAAATTTGAGTAATTCTCCCTTTTTTATCATTTTCGAAACGGAACTCCGCTCTGGTAAAACCACTCTCCCACCACTCAAACCAACCAAAAAGAAAGTATAATCTCTTACCCTCAATCAAGTCAAATCAAACCAATCGAATCTAACCGATTTTAAGCCCTATTTCCACCTCGTAGTGGAACGAACTACGCGGGTTTTGATCCCCATTCAATGGGGTACGTAGGCAAACTTGGAATCTAAATCCAAGTTTCAAATCCAAATTCCAACCAATCCCCTTCTCCCTTTTATTTTCCATGTAAATGTCAAATTTATGCTTTCCCATGTAAATTGTTAATTAATGCAATTTAGTTAATTAATTTTGGAGTAAAGGAGCGATTTTTGTGATTTCTCTAATACCCATAAGGGTTAGAGGAAATACTCTCATTTACTTGTGGATGTTTAAATACCCGCACTTTAAATACTTGCATTTTTATTTTTTCTGTCTCATAAATATGCCATGCTCATGCATTATAAATTATCTTCAATATCTGTCATCCATGAAATCCTTTTTCAAAAGTCAAATCAAATTTAAATGCCAAATTGAGATTATTCAAAACCAAAAACCTAGTCCCCGAGCCCAAACTTGGTTCGAAGATTAGTGATTTTATCCTTGGGTAAATTAATCTAAGATTAATAAATTGGAGTCAAAAATGGTTTTTTTTTCTTAATTTTCCCATTTAAAAATAAATTAGGGTGGCGACTCCTGAATCATTTTCAAAAAAATCAAAAAATCAATTTTTCGAGGCGATAGCCGCTTCCAATTGTGAGCACCAAAACCCGTTCCTTAACCTCCCTTAAAAATCGCTCTAACCTTTCCTTAAGGCATTTTTCCCACGAGTGAGGGGAGGGGCGTTCGGGCGAGGCCTCACAATAGCTTACCTTATCACTTGAACCTCTAATTTGAAGAATAAAGAATATTAAACTCTTAGGCACTTAGAAGAATTCTAAGCTTTGGGGAGAAATCTAGAGAAAATTTGAGCTATGGAGCTCTTAAAATGGAGAAGAATAAGATAAGAAGTTCTAGTGTTTTCTTTAGTTATGGAGGACTTTAAGTAGTTGAAGAAGGACAAATATGCATTTAATGAATTTCTACAGACCTAAATTAGATTCAGTAATTGATTTGTCAACATACTCATGTTCCAGAGCGTGCGTCAAAGCGTGGAGGCTACTGAGTTAGAATTCCAAAATTGAAGAAATTAGACATATTATTCTTATTTTACAATCTTTAAACATATTATAAATTATAATCCAATTTCATTTTTCTTAACAAACTTCTAAATACCATTTAAACCAATAACTACATATTAATTGCATTAAATTATTTAAAAATAATTATAATCCACAATTCATGTAATACCCCAAAATTCATAAGCATGTTCATTTGATCATATGTGTGAGTTATAAATCAAGTAACATGTGAATATATATGTGTAATGAGTTGTATGATGTGTGAATATAGGTTGCATGTTAAGATTTAGGCTAAATATTGGTGAAATTTTAAGTTTTGATGGAAATAGCAAAGTCACGGCCGTTGCTTTTAAAGTAACACTTGTGAAAAAGCTAGGAAATCTACATTTTGGCTTCTAGATGAAATTCACCATGGTGATTTTCAAAGTCACGGCCGTGAACTTGAGTAAGAAGAGAAAACAAGTGCATTTAATGCCTAACTACCCTTAAATGGATAAAATCTTCCCAACCACTGAAATTCTTAGTCAAAATACCCTTATTTCTTCATATTCTTCACCTTTTCTCTTTCTTTTTCATTCCTAAACGTTTAAATTACAAATTTTGCAAATTTTCTTCAAGAAAACTAAAATTAAACCTTTTGATTGAAATATTTCTCATCTAGATCAAAAGAGAGGTAAGAATTCTCTAAGATTTCTTTATTAATCTTAAGTTAAGTTTGAATATCTATTGAGTTGTAAATCAAGTTTTGAGTTGGAATTTGATGAGTAATTTCATGAATAGTTGATTTATTGACTTAATTTAGCTTTCTATTACATGATTGGTAATAGGATGAGAGTAAGATGAAAGTTAGAATTCTAATTGAATCTAAGTTTAAATCTTGCTATTAGATGGAACTCTTTACATTTCTAACCTAAAATTGAGTATTAAATGAGTCTATTTATATATGTATATATTATTTGTAAAAACTAGAGCAAGTTAAGAGGGGAATGAAGGGCATATAGATTGCCAACTCTTTTGTGTGATATGAAAAAGGGATTTAAGAGAGTAGAAGCAATCTTATGTAAGGTGAGTGAAAAATATACTATTATTGTTGTGTTTTGAATTCATGAACCTAATTTCCTTGTAAACCACCTTTGGCATGTAACCTTGAAATTTTGGTTCATTAATTCATTGATGCTCTTCTATTTGTTCATTATTATACTCCAAACTTATCTTTTGAATCCTATATTAAGTGCTTATTGAAATCCCATTTCATTTGACATTGACATTCTCTATATTGAGTTATTGAATATTTTATATCTAAATTGATGATATCTTGTTAACAAGTCTATTGATAACTCCAATTGATAATTATTGGTTCATTGGAGTTTCCTTATATGAAAATAATGAGAAATTACATTTGATAAGTCATTTGAATCATTGTATGAGAAATATAGTGGCTTTAAGTAGAAATCTTCGACTAATGTGGGTAATACATCATACTATATGCACAGGGGAAAACTTGCAGATGAGGTACATGCATCCAAGCCCTAGCTAGGAGGGGTTATGGTCCTAGCCATGAACCCTGATAAGTTTTATGACTTTTTCATGTGATAAGAGGGGTATTGCCCAATATAGCCTCTGCCCTAATTATTTTATTTCATGAGGGGAGTCCACCACTCCTGACCATTTGATTTCTGTAAAATCATATATGATTCATAAATTCAATGTGTTATGTGATACTTGATATCTATTACCTCCACTTGTTATAAGCATGTGTATGAGCCAATTTCGTTATTGTAAGCTAACTTTGAATATCAAGCCATACAATTTATGATAGTATATTCTTTAGTCACTGAGAATTCTCACTAGTTTGTGGTTAATATTTTTCAGGTGATTAGCGGGTCCTCACAAGTGGTTTGTCAAGTATTTTACTTCTCTTGAGGACTTTCATTTGGACAATATAATGTTTTATTCTATTATGTTCATTTGTATATAAATGTCAAATCTTTTAGAGCTCCATGTGTGTAATGTGGATGTTAGTATGTTTTATATGTGTGAGAAAGATAATGGTAGTAAGTTATAATGAATGTGAAATATGATGTTTATATGCATATGAATTTGATTATGAGATGACCATTGAAGGATGTGAATAATGATTATTGTGGTATGGAGTGAGAATTATTGGAAGTGTTTTTCCTGCAGGTTGTGATCTTAGGGGAAATGTCATTGTTATAACTATTATGTTGTCCATTTGATGTTAGAATGCTAGTTAGATGGGTTATACGGGTTTAGGTGACCTTTTGTCTCCCTCTACCCTAAGACCATCACATCTCAAAGTTGTGATGTGATAAAGTTGGTATCAGAGCAAAGTTAAGTCTAAAATAGACTATATTAGACTATATAAGTTATAAGATAAGTGTAACACACATGGAGCATAGGAATATTTTTTCTTGTCATTTGAAGTCTTTATACATGTGCTTAGATCTGCATTATCTATTATGTGTTAAATCCTTTTATATATGTATTTGTTTTATAGATCGATATGGCTTCTCGAAGAGGGAGAGGAAGTCCTAGAAGGGGACCACCTCGTCCCGGAAGGAGAGAAGCACCAAATGCTGCATCTATTTAAGAAGAGAGACCAAGAGCTAGAAGAAGAGTACAAGAGGAGGATGAGGATATACCACCACCTCCTCCATTGGATGTTGTTGAGCTTTTGAGGCAAGAAATAAGGGAATTAAGAGAAGAAAACTGAGTTTTAAGGAAAGAATGATAAGTTCCACCTCCTCCAATGGCTCTACCACCACTCGTAAAAACAAAAGCTCCTCCTCCACATATGTATGCAGCTAGAAGGGTGGAAAGGAGAATGTTACAAGATGAGGGAATCTCCATCCAAGACTTTAGAAGGCTCAAACCCCCAGAGTTCAAAGGGGAGGAAGGTGAGGAACCATAAGAGTTCTTAGAGGAGATGGATAAACTTGTACAAAGGCTACCATGTAAAGGTGATTGAATTCATAGGCCTTCAATTGAAGAAAGAAGCATAGGATTTGTTTCAGAGGAGTATAGAAGATAGATTATATGGTGATGATCCGCCCACTTGGACAATTTTCAAGCAAGAAATGATGGACCAATTTCTTTCTGAAGGGGAGAGGCAGAATAGAGCTCTATAGTTTGAGCAACTGAAGTGGAAGCTTGGGATGTCAGTTTCTAAATATGCAAAGGAGTTCAAACGGTTGAGTAAATTTTCTCCCCACATTGTCCTTACAGAAGAAAGTGGGATTGATAGGTTCCGGAATGGTTTAATTACACCTCTCTATAATGCCATAATTTTTACTAATTTCATCTCAATGGCCAAGTTGATTGATAAGGTAAAAATGATGGAAACAAGGCATAAATAAAAAAGAGCTGAAAGAGAGTAGAGATCCAAAAACAAGCCGAAAGGTCATAGGGGTCAAGGTAGGGGTGAAGGAAGCAGTTCACAAATGATGGCTTCAGAATATTCAACTTCGACTGCAGTTCAAAATCCATCTAGAATGGGAGGTCAAGGAAGAGGTCAAAGCCAAACCAGAAATGTTTATGTAGCTTCTACCCCAAGGCCTACACAGAGTACATCTAGGCTTGAACAACAGGGCTACACAAATTCCATTTGCTTTATCTATGGTAAAAGGCATAAAAGGGTATGTAGAAGGACCACAGGAGCATGTCTCAAATGTGGTCAAATGGGACACTTTATCAGAAATTGCCCATTGTAGGGAGAGCAATAAGTTACACCTGCTTCATCACAGCCCACAGTTCAAATGAATAGATAAGAGAATAGGGGCTTAAGTGATAGAAGAAGAGGACAAAGGCAAACTTATAGGATTAGTCAAGCACTTGAAGGAAGAAGAAGGGATAGAGTATTTGCAATAAATCAACAAGAAGCATGAGCATTCAACACTGCAGTAATAGGTATCATCTCTATTTAGAATGAGCAAGCTAGGGTTTTATTTGATTCAGGTGCTATGCATTCATTTGTGTCTCCTAGTTTTGCTAAAGGTTGAATAGAGATAGAGAGATTATGAGTATTCTATTAGTTGTCACTACACCATTAGGTGAAACCATTGAAGTACAATATGTGTATAAGACATGCATGGTAGATATTGAAGATAGGTGTTGACCTAAATTGGGTTATCAATTAAGTCAATCTCTATTTTAATCTTGACAATCAAATTTAATGGTACTAATATTTTATCTAAGTGTATTTTGACAGATAAAATGCCTTAGGAATGTTTGGGATTCAAGAACTTGAAAAATTCTCTAAGTGTTTTGTTGGACCTATAAGTCACGCCCGCAACACATGAATAGCACCCACAACAAGCCAGTCGCTACCACGAATTAATTCAAGCCAAAAAAGCCTGAAATTGGTTTAGGTCCATTGAGGTTCAGGGTCATAGTCATGACTGCCACTTAGAACGTTAAATGGATATCGTGACCGTGACGAGGCATGTAGCGACCGCGACATTCATATTGTAGAGAAACGTTCCAACAAATACTTGATCAACAAATGAAAATCTGTCACGTGTCACTAGCCGTTATAGACATATGAATATAGCGACTGTGATTCTTCAGTTGCGATTGCTAAAGCTCTATTGCGACCACTATCAAGGCAATTAATGTAGATTTTCTAATTATTGGAGCAAGATTTGGTTATGCACTATTTGTAACATCTCTTTGATGGTGGGAAGCTATAAATACTCCCTCCAAAGGACTTCAATAAACAACAACTACTTCTCAAGCAACCAAAAACTTGCAATTTAATTTCTTAAGCCTTAAATTTCATTCAACACACTTTGTATTTGTTGTAAGAGCTTTTATTGGTCAAAGGGTTGGGTGTTGGCCATTAAACACTTAATAGGTTGGGGAGTGAGTCTTAACAAAACTCTTGTTAGGTTTGAGTGTGAGCCTTCTTAAAAAAACTTATGAGGTATTTAGTGTGAGCCTATTCAAAACACTTGTAAGGTTTGGTTTGAGCCAAAACACTAAGTTGGGAGTAAACTTGGTAAAACTCCATTGATAGTGAAAATACCCAATTGGTGATTGGGGAGTGGATGTAGGGTTTGTTATACTCAAACCATTAAAAATACTTGTGTTCTATCTTCTTCCCCTAATCTATTTACTTTAATTTTTAATTACCTACCAATTCAACCTCCTTTCTTGGTGCATATTAGACAACAAGTGGTATCAGAGCATTGGTCTTATATTTACAAGCTTCAATGCGTGGGAAAAGATCAAAATGGCTAATGAAGGAGCAAATCATCTCAAGCCTCACTTTGATGGCACCAATTATGCTTATTGAAAGCATAGAATAGAGGTTTATCTTGATAATGATCTTATAGATGTATGGGATAGTGTTCTTGAAGAATGGAAACCTCTATCAAGGACCATTGAAGGAGAAAAAGAGGTGATACCTAAGAAAGATTGGGTTGAAGCTCAAAGAAAGGCAAATGGGAAGAATAAAAGAGCTATGGCTATTCTTCTTAGTGCCTTGTCTAGAGAAGAATGTGGAAGAGCTCAACAATGTTCAAGTGCTTATAGCATTTTGGAAGACATTGGAGAACTATCATGAAGGCTCCAAGCAAGTAAAGTCAAAGAAGATACAAATGTTTGTTCATGAGTATGAGCTCTTCAAGATCAAGCCTAACGAGAATGTGACTGACATGACAAACCGGCTCCTTGGAATCATCACAAGCTTGAAGAAATTTGGGAGGATTTATTCTTTGGAAGACATCAACAATAAAATTTTTAGAGCTCTTCTAAAGAAGAACTTTGAGTCCAAGGTATCTTCAATTGAAGAATCTCATGATCTTGACAAGTTACCTATGGATGTTCTCATTGGTAAACTTCTTACTCATGAGATGACCTTGGAGAATGAAGAAGTCCAAATTGAGAAGAATAAGACCATTGCTCTCAAATGCTCCACCAAATACCAACATGATAGTGAGAGTCAAAGTTACTCGGATGAGAGTGATGATGAAGATGATGAGTTGGCTATACTATCAAGAAAAGTCAAGGAGATTATCAAGAACAAAAAGAAGAGTTATTTTAGGAAATCTCCTTCCAACTCTAATTCCAATTCCAACTCTAACAAGGAAAAGAAGAATGAGGTAACATGTTATGAATATGGGAAAGCAAGGCCATATCAAACCGGAATGTCTCAAGCTCAAGAAGAAAAAGAAGTGGGACAAGGAGAAGAAAAAGAGCTTCAAGGCTATATGGATGATGAAGAAGAAGTAATTGCAAATTTATGCTTCATGGCCTTAGAAGACTCTCCAAATGAGGTATGCTCTACATCTTATTCTTGTGATGATATTAATGATAGTATTGATGATAATATGGATAATGATGAGGTTTTGGAGACTATGGTCTTAAAATATGAAAAATATTTTTCCAAAATGAAATTCTACAAATAAAAATATTCAAAACTTGAGGAGGATTTCAAAGGTTTAGGAAAACTTGTTTTCAGCTTAAAAACATCCAATACTGACTTCAAAAGTTCATTGGATGAAATTTCTACAAAGACCCCCTCACTTGAATCTTTGTATAAAGAAAACAATTCTTTGAAGTTAGAGGTTGAAGAATAAAGAACTTCAATTTCTAAATTTCACAAAGGAAAGGAAGTTTTGGATACACTCATTATATCTCAAAGACCACCTCTTGTGAGATATGGTCTTGGCTTCAATGGTTCATCAACTTCCACATCCTTTTCTCCATTATTTATCAAAGCCTCTACTCCTTAAACTTCTAGCATAGAGGTAGTCAACAATGAGGTTAAGACACACACAAAACCTTCCAATCCTAAAAGGATTGAGAAAGGTTCACATGACTCTAGAGCTAAGCCTCAAAGAGCTAACCATGCATACATGTATAAGAAGCATGCTAAAAAATACACAAAATCACAACATAATACTTGCTCTTATATGCATCATGATAATATTGTAAAGAGGCCACAATTTTACAACAAAATGGCAAAGCCTAAAAAGACTTTCAAGTCAAAACTTAAGTGCCATTATTGTATGAATAATGGGCACATAAATGTATTTTGCTATATAAGGAAAGCTCAATTAAAACTTGAGAATCCTTCCAAGACTAACCCTCAAGGACCCAAATATACTTGGGTACCTAAGAAAAGGTAATTTGATATTCTTGTAGGTTTGCCTTAAATCCACCACCAATGAAAGTGAATGGCATGTAAATAGTGGATGTTTAAGGCATATGACTGGAAATGCAATCCTTTTCATTACATTGAAGAAAAATCTTGGAGGAAATATCTAAAGGAATATTGGACGCAAATTAAGTGGAAGCTAGTTGGTGGGTGAAATTTTGAATAATTTAAAATTTCACAATACCCATCTTTAGGTCCAATAAACTTTCAAGCAATCATCTTTAATTAATGTGTAAAACACATATGTAAGAAAAGAAAGAACAAGTAGTAATCTCATTACCTCTTGAAACCAAGAACTTTGAATCTTTACTTTTCCTTTGAGCTCCCCAAATGTTGAGCCTCTAGAATTTCCACACCAAGCTTTATCTTTCAAGCTCCCTTTGGTTTCTTTGGTTGTCCAAATGAAATCAAGATCTTCCTTTTGGAAAACCTTGGGTATTTGGATTTCTTTAGGTTGCTATAGATCAATCAACTCTCTTCAAGAAGCTTTTTAGTTCTTTCACAAAGAACATATATTTTTCATCAAGAAGAAGAGTGGTTAATTTTGAAGAACACTTCTTCTTTTATAGTCTTTCTCTCTTTTGCTTTTTCTTAAAGAAGATGATTAGTCATTAGTCAATAGCCAATTCAATTATATTACTTGCATAACCAAAATACCTTTGTTGGCTATTAAGAAGTCAAATTGAAATTGAGTTGCTTTAGTTGACTATCAAGGCCATTATGAAAATGTTCATTTTACCCTTTAGGTTTAATGACTATTTCATTTGAGCCTTAGGATGGAATTTACTATTTTGAGCATAGAGGAAAATCTCTAACCCCTAAACTTATCTCATAGGCTTTAGGGTTATGGATTTTTCTCCAACCCCTAAAACTCATTAAATGGGCTTTATGGTCATTACAAGATTCCTAACCCCTAAACCCAATACATAGCCTTTAGTGTTATTGATTTTCTCCAACCCCTAAACTCATCATATGAGCCTTAGTGTTGTTGAGAATCTCTAACCCCTAAATCCATAGTATGGACTTAATGTTAGTTAAATCTTTTTA
>CATKHJ010092103.1:0-19352 GCA_949750685.1 Vernicia montana | reverse complement strand
GGAAGTTGGTGCTCCACTAGCTTCCTACTCAACCCTGGCATTTCCTCATATTCCCAAGCAAAGCAATCTTTGAATTCTTGTAATAATTCAATTATTTTTCTTTTCAATGTAGGTTGGAGCAGACCACTTATGTAAGTGATTTTGGGCTTCTCAAGAGTCCCTAGGTTGACTTCCTCCAAATGATCTTGGACTTCAGTCATGGAATCATCCAATTTAGGTAAGCACCTTTCAACTCATGCAATTGGATTTCCTCCCCCTCCTTATGTTGTTCCTTTTCAAAAATTATTTCAGCATCTAGAGTCTCTTGAGTTTCTTCAGCCATCAACCTATCCAACGCTTGCTGCACCTGTGCCTTCAACAATGCGGTTGCAGCTACCGCCTTTTCTGCTTAGGTGTATTTAATCATCAACCTCCTCAATAAGGGGCTGAGTCATCGGCCTATGGTACGGCACGATCACTGACTTTTGAAAGAGATTCTTAACTTGTTGTTGGCAATCCTCTTAGTTCACCATGGTAAGTGTGTTTAGCCCTCCATATTTATTTTTTTCCTTTGAATTGAATTGGGCCAAAGCTTCCATCATAGAATCTAGCATCTACTACATATGTGCAGGCTTTGAACGGCTTCCCATCAGCCCACACTATTTCCACCTCATCCCTTTTCCAAAATAAGAGGAATTGATGGAGTGAGGACAGCACACACCAATTGGCGTGAATCTAGTCCCTTCCTAACAAAACTTGGTAAGTAGCAGTAGAATTTACCACGAAAAATTATGTGAGAGCAGTCTTGCTCCCAACTTGGATTTCTACAGGTAAGACTCCTAGAGTCTTTGTGACTTCCCCGTTTAATGCTGAGATAAATACATATGTTTCTATAAGATCATCTTCAATCTTGCCAAGCTCCAAAGCCATCCTCAGTGGAATGATATTAACAGCAGAGCCATTGTCTATCAAGACTTTGGAGATTGGCCTCCCATTGAGATGAGCCTTAATATACAATGGTTTAATGTGTTTTGTCATCCTTTCTACAGGCTTCTCAAAGATGACTCTTTTTGAGACTCTAGGTTCTGTAGCTTGGATGGTAACTTCACTACACACAGTGTGTTTCTCAGAGGTTGCCCCCCGAGTCTTCAGCTCTTCTTGAGGTTCTTCTTCAGGCTCTTCATTCTCAGGCCTTTGAAATGATGCTGGTAAAGTGATAGTTGCCATTGAACACTTCAAAGGTATGGGAATTTGGCCCACTTTAATTACTTGCATCACCTCATCTTTTGAACTACCAACAGATTCTAAGTCTGCAGGTAACTTTTACATAGTCTGACTTTTATTCTGTTCTTTTGTGTCATGTTTCTCTATCCTTGCAGCTGCCCTCCTCCTTTGAAGCCTCCTCTTTTGAGTTCTAGTAAGAGACTGTGGGAACTTTTTATGGCGGACAATGTGCCATTGGTTTTCCTTGACTTCCACAGGTGGTAGCACAAACCTGGGCTGTCTCCTCTGGGTAGCAGCTGGTGGATAAAAAGTCTGAGGTAGACTCTTTCTTTTTATTTTGGGATTTAATACATATTTTAACAGACATTTGGGCCAACTCTGATGCAAACTTTGGTGAAGACTCCTGGGATGACTCTTATCAATCATGGGCCGCCTCCTTTGGGTGATAACTTGACAATGAAAAGTCTGAGATAGCCTCTCCTTTTTCATGTTAAAGTCTGGCCTAGCCTCCAGCATACCATTAGGCAGATTCTGATGCAGACTTTGGTGAAGACTCTTAGGCAGACTTTCGCCAACCCTGGGCTACCTCCCTTTGAAAATGTACTGGGAATGGTAAGTCTGAGGTAGACTCTCAGAGTCTGGACTAGTCTCCTGAAGACTCCTGTTCAAATTTTTAGGCACCCATGCATGCTTTGCTTTTTCCCTTGATGCTTCCTGCTTAATTTTCTTTTTCTCATTGATCAGGGCACGAAGGTCCACTCCAATAGCATTGACAGTAGCCACAGGGGGAAAAGGGTCTTCATCAATCGACATAGTCTCTTTCTTTTTCTCAGGGAATTTGAGTATCTCCTTATTGATTTTATCCTGAATGACATTTTTAAAAAACCAACATGCATTAGTTGTATGATTCCAGGAGTCATGATACTTACAATACTCTTTTCCTTTGGCTTCTTCTTTTGCAGGAATGCGGTGGCCCACAGGTAGAGTGATGAAATCCTCTTTAAGGAGGAAATCAAAGATCTCTTCAGCCTTGCTTGTATCAAAGGTGTACTGCATTGAAGAAGCCTGATTCTTCTTCCAAGCATCCCCAGTCTTTGGTGGTAATAGTGGTCGTATCAGTATTGGATAGACTTGTGGTCCAGAATTAGCAAGGTCATCAACAGCAGACTCTTAGGTACCAACTTTTTGAAAGTAAGTTCCCATGACTTTCTTTTTTATCCTGTTATCTTCTCTTAGTAACTCCTCATATTCCGCTACTTTTGCAGCCAACTCATAGAAGTCCCTAAATTCCATTCCCTGGAACTTCTTCCTTAGTTCAATGTCAAGTCCCCTTTGCGCCATCTTTACAAATTCGATTTCTGCCAAGAAGACTTTACATCTACTTCTCAACTTTTTAAAGCGGGCTATGAACAAGTCAGCAGACTCCCCACTTCTTTGTGTCATTCTAGATAGTTCGGCCACACACACCTCAGGTTCAGCTCTAAAAAATTAGGTATGGAATTTCCTCTCCATTTCTTGCCATGTATGTACTGAATCCCTGGATAATATTGAATACCATGTAAATGTTTGGCCTGTCAATGAGTTTGGAAACAATCTTAGTTTATAAAAACCAAAATTCTCATAATTTGCTAATTCTCCACATTGTATTGTAAATCTAGTAACATGCTCTAATATGGACTGTCCATCTTCCCCAGAGAACAAGGTGAAGTCTGGGATCCGATATCCTCTTGGATAAGGATTCTCTTGATCAATAGCTAGGGGATATGGCTTATGGAATTCCGTCCTACCAATTTGACGCAAGTTTGGACCATATAACTCTTGTACAGCATCTCTAACAGCCTCCAAATTCACCTGAGCTAAAGGAGGAGCAAAAGGAACGGGAGGGATGTGAGCGGCCATAGGTATGTGAACTCATGTTCCCACTCTTTGGTTGCCCCCCGAGCCTAAAACTTGCGCATATGATGCTTCCTCTCCATTATAAACTGTAGGGTTGTTCCGTGGAGTTGTATGCCCCTGGAACTGTTGTGGTGACTGTGTTTGTGTGGGCTTGCCATTGTAAGGGCAGCCTGTACTAATTGGAACTTGGGACAAACTTTGAGTCTCCTTTCTTTGTTGTAGTGCAGGTTGGCGTTCCATTAGGAGTACACCATTAGACTCCACCAAATCCAAGGATTCTTCAGAAAGTTTGTCTTATTGGCTGGTTGAGATTCGGAACAACTCCACCAGAGGTAAGAGACTGTCTAGTACTACTTGCTCTAACAGAGTCTTGATGTCTGCCATAATCTTTTCCATAAAACACATGTTATTTTCCAGGAAATCTAGGCGTCCATCAATGCCTTGAGAAGTAAGAGGTGCTGGAGCCCCTTAAGTTATTCTTTCTAGAAGATCACTAGCCTGCAAAGGACTGTGAGTTTTCTCGATTTGCTCAACCATTTGAGGTACATATCCAAGCGCTGCTGTTGCAGCCACTTTCTCTGCATCCTAAGATACAATAATTTCAGCATTTTCTTTATCCTTACTATTCTTTTTTGGCGGCATTGCGTGACAGATGTCCCACTGGGCCTGCCAAAATATTATAGGTGCCCTTTTTGTTTAAATGAATACTAGGCATGCCAGAGACTCTTGGGGGTCTCACCCGTTTCTGACTTCTTCAAGTGATTGTGAAAAGAGACAAAAGGATGATAGTCTCTTAAGGTCCTTGGATTCATTAGTTGAAGCTTCACCAATTGCCACGAAAAGAAAACTAAAAGAAATGTAATTTTGTAACTTTTTGGCTTGTATTAATGTAAACTTGAGTACATTAAATACAATAATCTTGTAATTTGAAGAGACTTTGAAAATTAAATGATGAAAGCCAAGAGGCTTTGACAGGAAATATAAAAGCTTTGGAAGCTTGGAATGATTTGCTTGAGTAACTTGAATTTGTTGTTCTTGATTGATTGTTGATTGGTTGTCCCTTGATTGGTAAAATTTCCTTGTATTTATAGTATTTGACAGGTGATTAGTTCCAACATTTTAGCTCCACTTCTCTACTAAGCCCCATTTCTATAGCCTCTTTATCCATTAATCCCACTTCCTAGACTCACGTTCTAACTTCCAGGCCAATATCCCCTTGTAGTCTCTTATACCTCGTTTATAGCCACGTTTACTTCTAAAATCCTCTAGAGACTGTCAAGAATTTGGCCTAATCTTCCAAGGTTATGTTGTGTGCTACTTTTCATGGATCCCAAATCCTCAACTCATGGCCCAAACTAATTAAATATTATTTAGTCCAATAATATCCAGCCCACTATAATTATGGGTCTAACAAATATATATATTGAATTTATTAAATAGTATTATATTTTCTTCCAAAAGTTAACAACCCAAAATTATAAATGCTTAAAATTAAAGATAGTCCAAAAATAAATATTAAGATTTAAAAATTAAACACAATTTTGTAGAGCAAAAAAATATTATGAAAGGGGATAATTAAGATATGTGCCAAATGGTATTTTCAGCTTGTGTTAGCATTACATTGAAAATGGTAGGATAATAAAGAAACGGTGCCGGTTTGGAATAGGAGGTCTCCAAACGCAACTTGATCAATGGTGAATTTGAAGGATTTTCCTTGATATAGATATGGATATATCTGAGTATTCACTGACTTGGCACGTATATGAATTAAAATGTCCGAGTCTTGCTTGGGCTTTAAAATGACACACTCCGTCATCCATATCCAATACGAAAAGAAAATAAAAGAAAATCATATCTCTGCAAAGAATGGCGATATGTTTGAGAAGAAGATTGGCGTTTTCAATTTTTAAGTATAGGGAACTCTCAACAGCCTGTGAAGGTAATCTTCCTCAACAACAAAGAGGCAAATCATTGAATCTCTGCTCTGCCATCAACCAAGCTCTCCATCTCGCCTTGGAATCCGATCCTCGGTTCGTTTCTCACAATACCCACATCGTTTTGGCTGTTTTTTATGATGTTCCTTATGTTTCTTTTTTTTTTTTTTTTTTCTCTGAAACTGAAATGCCCACTTGAGACTCAAAGCATTTAATAGCTAATTTAATTTCAGAACTCAAAGACTAGATGTTCATTAGGAAATTTTGTTTAAAAACAACCTTTAATCTTAGAATATTATTTACATTATTTCCCAGTTGTTATGTATTTGGAGAAGATGTGAGCTTTGGCGGGGTATTCCGTTGCACAACAGGACTAGTTGAACGATTTGGCAAAGTTAGAGTTTTCAATACTCCTCTTTGTGAACAAGTAATTTTATCTTTCTACCTATGTTCATTTATAATTTACATATTTTGTGTTCCAAGGAGGAGGAATTTATAGGTGGAAAACCTTTGTAGAGATATGTTTCCTTCTCATATTATCAGTTTTTTAATAACTATTGTCATTACTTGTATGATCTTGTAGGGCATTGTGGGATTTGGCATTGGTCTGGCAGCAATGGTGAGTACTCAAGATTTAATGTATGACTGAACCCTGGATACGTTTTCATTTTCTAGTCATAACTCTTTTTGTAATCACACATTATAGGGCAATAGAGCCATAGCAGAAATTCAATTTGCAGATTATATCTTTCCTGCTTTTGATCAGGCAAGTATCCTCCCCATTGCTGAGTTTTATTCCTTTCTCCACACTTTACTATAATTGATAGAATTTTCAACTTACTAGATTGTTAATGAAGCTGCAAAGTTCAGATACCGGAGTGGAAATCAATATAATTGTGGAGGTCATTTTCATTTTCATTTTTCTTCTTCAGATGATTACTTTAATCTTCTCATTCTTTCATTTTAGTCTTTCTAATATAGAAATTTTTAAGTCATTCTCCAGGTTTAACCATAAGAGCACCATATGGAGCTGTGGGTCATGGTGGACATTATCACTCACAATCCCCTGAAGCTTTCTTTTGCCATGTTCCTGGTATCAAAGTATATTTCTTTCCTTTGATTGTGCCAAAATCTAGCAATAGTAATTACATTGAAACTAATTAGAGTTGAGTGCTTTTGCTGATGTAGATTGAAGATTAGCGACCGTGTTGAAATTTATGAAAAGTTCAATGACAATGGTTGAATTTTGAGCTTCTTCCTTTTCTTTAGCTGGCAATCATAGTGTGTGTGTGTGTGTTTTGCATTTTCATTTCAGAAAAGTAAAAAGCTTCTACAGAGATCGTTGTAACATTGAAAAATTATATATATATATATTGTTTTTGAAACTCAAATGGGGTCAGTTAAGGATTTCCATGATTTTACTGTTTAACAAACTACCTATGTTGTTTTCTCCAAAAGTCAGTGGGTTCAAGTGACTCCACTGGAGTGGGCTGACTCCATGAAACTCTTGTAAAGTGAAACATTTTCCTGTGTTAGCATATAGGTTGACTCAGCTTAGCTTTGTTAAGTATGACAATGGTGGTTATTTCCAATGTGAACTTGTTATCATGTAAACTCAGAATGATTCTCTCTATTTTTTTTGAGAGGTAAATTTGTACTCTTTCCAGATTTTAGTGCCTCCTAACCTTACGAAGTTGCTAAGTCTCTTGCAATTTTCTTTACAACTATGGAATTTGCACAATATCTCTAAAAATCTAACTTCTTGTCCTTTTACAGGTGGTTATCCCTCGAAGCCCGCAGCAAGCAAAAGGATTATTATTGTCATGCATACGGGATCCAAACCCTGTTGTCTTTTTTGAACCAAAAGTAACTTTCTTTTTCTACTTGGGTTATATAAATAATTAACCCATAATTGTCAATTTATCATTTCTGTGTTTTGATGTCAAGTAAATACCTGGGAATTTCAGTGGCTTTATCGCTTGGCAGTAGAAGAGGTTCCTGAGCATGATTATATGTTACCATTGTCAGAGGCAGAGGTATGGTACTTCTACCTTTCTTGGGAAGAATTTAGAATAATAAATTTGAAGAAAATTGCAAATTAAAATATCAGGTGATCCGAGAAGGTAGTGACATAACTCTTGTTGGTTGGGGAGCACAACTGTCAGTCATGGAGCAGGCTTGTACTGATGCTGAGAAGGTAAATTGCTACAAAATTTCCCTTTCATAAAATTTCAACTACCTTCCATGAGTCATGATCCCACATCTAACATCAGTAGTTCTGTAGAAAATTCTTCATATGTGTAGGCCAAATTGAAACCTTTTGGTTGATGGGTCAATATTGTTACAAATGGTATTAGAGTTGAGCTACAACAGTGTGTGATTATTCAATTTTAGTTCTGTTCTGAGCTAATGCGAGTCAAAATTGTTGCTCTCTCTGTGCCCTTATCTCGCATGACTTTCAAGGTTTAAAGTGGGAAATTTTGAAACAGCATATAACTCACATCAAAACTTCAATGGAAAGATCCTGGGCATTTGTTGATGAAGTGACATGAAAAACAGCTTATTGGTACTATGAAACCATGTCACAAAAGTATAAACTGCCTTAAACCATCTTTCTCACAATTGTACGAGGACAAATTTACCATGGATAAGTACATATCCACTATTAGATGTCAATAACAGTATGAATCTCTGACAGATTCTGTAAAGCTAAATGGGGATATTGGAAGCCAGAGCAGACTTGGTAAGTATTTGCAACTTGTAACTCAATGGGAATAAAATACATCTTAATAGAACCTTGTTTATGTCTTGTAGAAGATGAGAATTGATTTCAAGCTATTAATACAGCTATATGCAAAGGCAGTATTGATATTGCCATGAGCTGAGAAAGATTAGCAACAAAATGATACAAATAAGGAGGTGAAGATAGATGGAAGAGAAGTTGATGATGGAGTTGGTAGAAACAAGAGCAGTATATTGAGTTATAATTGAGGAACAAAGGAGATCAACTAATATGCTCAAGGTGAGCATCATAAGAACCATAGCTTATAGTTCTTAAAATTTGGGAGGAACTATCTTATTAGAGTTTAGAGACAACTGTTATAAAGGACTCATATATGGGAAGAAAGACCTTGGATAATGCACTTTGCTTATCATCTGAAAGAAGTTGATGAATAGCTGCTTCACATTGGCGAGTTCCCAAAATAATGACAATTTGCATCAGCAGAAGGAATCTTTGCCAAAATTATGCTATGTTTCCAAGAAAGTTATGAACAGCATCTCAAGCATAACATGCTTACTGAGTTCGATACAGTGCGTAATGCTTCTTTTTCAACCAGAAAAACAAGGGGCTAATACTTCTTTGGTGTCTTTTGCACTAATTCACATTTAAACTATACAGTCTACAGGCATAATTGGGATTAGATTTTGAGGGGAGAAGACAAGATCTTGGAGATTTTGATCTCAAGTACCGGACATAATAGATGGCACGTAAAGATTTATTCATGCCACTGAACATCATCAGTTATATGAAGTTACGAAATGCATATGGATGCAATAGCCATGAAGAAGGATTCACAGGTGACTGAAAAATACCCCAAGTCTGTAACCTGCGGTGCCATATCACAAATTAGTTATCTTTGTGCATTTAGCACAATTTTAATAGGAAAATTTACCCACACATCTCTAAACCAAACTTTTCATTAAGAATATTTGGTTTAGACTGATTTGTGAATTTAAGTTATTTTGCAAAATGACTCTCTGTTACTACAATTGCCTCCCATTAGTGTATGCCAATGATTTATTCTTATATCCCACATGTCTCCTGTCTTGAAGTGTACATTAGCTTCGTTATCTGGTCCATTATGATTATTGGATATTTCATGAAATCTTAAGCTGACCTTAAAATTTTGCAGGATGGAATTTCTTGTGAACTGATAGACCTCAAAACTTTAATACCCTGGGATAAAGAAACCGTGGAGGCTTCAGTCAGAAAGACTGGAAGGCTTCTGGTAAGTATAATATATCCTTAAAAATTGTGTTTCCCAAAAAGTGGCTGGTGAAGTAACAATCTTTTTCTTGTCTCTTGTAGATCAGTCATGAAGCTCCAGTCACTGGAGGTTTTGGTGCTGAAATCTCTGCATCTATTGTTGAACGTTGCTTCTTAAGGGTGAGCATTTAAGCATTAACTTATTGCAGACCTCAATTTGCTTTCATCCATATGGGTATTTCAGTCAAGATAACCTAATTGTGGATCCCTTGGTGGTTTAATAACAGCATGAACTTCACTTCCATAAATTGAAGTCTATTAACTTTTAGAGCTTCTTTCTATCATTTAGAGCACTATTGACTTCTAAAACATGCCACCACAATTTATAACCACGAGGGAAAAATAAAAAATAAAAGGCCAGGCAAAATTCCCTTTTTGTACTTTGGGTACTTGACTGAATTGGAATCTGTGCAAGGGTTCCTGAACATCAAGCTGCAATATATACAACTAAAGTAGAATGTTTGAGTTGATATAACTCTCATTAGTGGATAGAAAAATATGCAATGGTAATTGATTGCTCTGAGAAAGGTATCTTAAGGCTTGCTTATGTCGAAAGTTTCTTCTAAATAAATGGTTCTAACTATTGATGACAATCTCTCTCTCAGATAAGACCTTGAGTATCTTATTATTCAGTAGACATATAATATTTTCTTCTGCCTTCAATTGATCTAACTTTAGGCAAGGAGAATGGCTGGTCTATATTTGTTAAAAACTGGTATCTAAAGTGAATGTCTTTGCAGTTAGAAGCTCCTGTAGCCAGAATTTGTGGTCTGGATACGCCTTTCCCTCTTGTTTTTGAGCCATTCTATATTCCCAACAAGAACAAGGTGAGTTATATCCATATCTCATAAGCTGGAATACAAATATTGGATCCTCCTATCTTTTTTCTTTTCTTTTTTTTCCCTTAAAGTAGGCTATTTTTGTGTCTCCTTGGATGCAGATACTGGATGCAATAAAATCAACTGTAAATTACTAGGATTCAAGCAACTGTGAACCTAACTGTTATGTTTAATAAATGCCATCATCCACAAACAACTTGTTTATCTGATTTCATGCGTAGGACGGCAGCTTCTTAAATGTTTGTAAATGTGAAAATAAGTAGGCCTGCAATACAAGGCTGTATCCTCATAATTCTCCTTGTAAACTGATTCAATTGGCGATTGATAATTGAGTGAGCAAATTTTATGTTGTTGCCCCATTTATCTGATGCAAAATATTATTTTGATTTTATTTGGTTCATATATTCTTTTAATTTTCAGAATTTCAGACTAATTTAATTTTAAAAATCATATTTTCATAACTTCATATGAATAGGTTGATGGTCTTTTTCGTAAAATGGTAACATATGAGTTGATGATCCAAATACAAAATCAATAGAAAAAAACTTTATAGTTGGTTTTTGACCTAAAATTAATTATTAGACATTGACCATAAATTTGAGGGGCCAAGCTTTTCATCAAATTTTTTCACCTAATGAAACTCTTTTATTGGCCTTTGCCTGGACCCTAAATGAGATTGATTGATATTGACCAATTATGAAGTTGCCATGGACTTTCACATTCACAACCAATTATAAATAATAATAAATAAAAGCCACCTTTGAGCAATAGACCAGGTTGGATCCTCCCCTTCCTTAATTCTCACGACAAAAAAAATAACAAATAAAAGTAATTAAAATATATATATATATATATATATATTTTAATTATATATATAATCATTACCATATAGAATAAATTGTTTTTAAGTTGAAGTGCATTTAGAGCATCCGATCGGTTTGATTTAATATTAAATTAAACTAAAATAATCAAATTTATATTTTATTTAAACCTAACCGAAATTGAAATTTATATAAAATCAAATAGAAAAAATTCAGTTCAGTTCAATATAACTTCTTTTTTTTTCTTTTTATTTTAATAAGCTTATATATATATATATATATATATATATATATATATATATATATATATATATATATTAAAATTTAGTTTGGTTTAATTCAAATTAAATTTTTTTTTATAAAAATCAAACTGAATTAAAATTTAATTTAATTTTCTATTTAAAAAATCAATCCACTTAAAAAATCAAACTAAACTGAACTAATTAATTCAATTTAATTTTTCAATATCAATTCGATTTTGTTCAACCTAAGCGCATCCCACAAAACCCAATAATTCAAGCAAAGCAATCGAGAAGACAAATTCACGTGGCTTTAAGCTTATCTTTAGCCGAAAGAGAAACTTGGATTTAGCTTATGATTGAAGAGCTGAACTAACTCTTGGCCTCGCCCACACTTACATGCCTAATACAAATAGTCCACCATCTTTCTATTTTATTGTGTTATTTGCATAATCAATTAGGTAAGCAAAACTAGGGATATTTTAAAATCTTAACCAAGTCACAACCCAAATATTTAAAATAAAATAAATTGAAGGAATCAATTTTATAATTTTAGTCAAGTTCAAAAGGTATATATATAATTGATAAAACCAAGTCAGGAACCACATGGCATGGGCTATTCTCAAAAGGTCTTATCTATGGAAATTGGAAAAAGATTGGTCCATATGATCAAATGGAGAAATGGTTCCACCTTTTATTGTCAATTTGTCATTACCAATTCAAACAAGCACAAAAATCCATCCACCATTTTACAAAATACCATTGAAATATTCAAAAGTAGCTTTAAAATAGCTATACAAATTAAGACTAGGTAAATAGCAGAAAATTTAATCGTGCAAAATATTAAAAATAAATCAAAACACAAAAAAAAAAAAAGAAAAAAAAAAGAAAGAAAGAAAGAAAGAGGCAGATGAAAACACAAACTGTTGTTTTTCCAAAGATTAAGTCTTGAGTAAAGTAAGATACTATGTACATAAACAAAGGCAACACACATTCAAGCAAAATAGAGAACAAAAAGCTAATATGGCAACTAAAGAAAATCAACTCAATTCTCATCTGTTTGAGAAGCACTTCCATGAGCATTTGCCATAGAGGATGATGAGTTCGACTACGAATTGCTTCCTCCTGAATGAGATCCTGATGAAGAGGAAAACAAACTATTGAAAGGCCATGGAAATGAAAACCGTCTCCCATTTCCATTTCTTCCCTCTTCAATGCTACTGCCATGATTATGAATATTATTATCATTACTACTACTACTAGTATTATTACTATCATTGTAGCTCTCCCTCTGATTACTGATATTCCGAGACCTCTCAGAATCAGACTTGGACTCATCTGCAGGCAACTGAAATCTGCAAACTGGACAAGAACTATGAAGTTCCAACCATGGCAATATGCACGCGCTATGAAACTTATGCTTACATGGCATTTCCTTTGCCTCAGTGCCAATCTCAAAATCATCCAAACAAACTGAACATTGCAAAGTATCTTTAATTGTCACATTAGGCAATGCCTCAATTGCCTCCTTTTGTGCTGGTGGAGTACCATATCTATTGGGATCATTCTCTGCCAAATGTTGCAATAACAAATCCAAACCAGGACCTATGAAATAATCACCTAATGATCCAATGGGAGTATGATTCTGGTTTTGACCATTGCTTGAATCATATGAACCTTGAACAATGATAGTACGATTCAAAGGATTTATCAAAATGACTCGTTCTCTTTCCCTTTCCCTATCTCTATCTCCATCTCCATCTCCATCTCCATCTATATTCCTATCACCTTCAGAATTCTCTGATTCAGACACCATTCCAGCTCGAATTCCTTGAAGCAATTGTAATATTGTTGCTGAGCTTCTTCTCCTTCTCCTCATGAATGACTCGAGTTCACGGTCCAATTGACTCTCCCCTCCTCCATGATGTGCCTCGCCATCATCATTGTCATCATCATCTTCATCAAACTCCATTCTTCTAAATCTTCTACGCCTCCGAGGATTTCCCATCATTCCAAGCAAGATTGGGGCCCAAAGAGAAAGTGCACGATCAGAACTGAAATCAGAATCAGGGTCTTGATTATCCCTTGAGCTACTACTCATTTCTTCTACAAATCCACTTTGACAAACTGGACATTTGATCTCAACTTCCATGATAGGATTAACCATTTGAGAACACATGTGACACCAATACCGTGCTGCCATTGTTTCTTCCATTCTTTCTCTTTCCCCTCCTTCAGCAACAACACTATATATTTTTACCTCTCTGTCAAAACCAACAAAGGCAATAGAATTAATAAAAACCAATCAAATATAATCAACTCTATGAAATGCAAACCACATCCCAATCTCAAATTCACAGAGAATGAAAGACACAAGAAAATTTTGCAACTATGTTCAGATCTAAACTACTGATAAACACTACCATACAAAAATTCCAATAAAAAGAGAACCTTAAACCACCACCAGAAAATGCCTCAAAATGACAAAAGAAGTGGAATTGGAAAGCAACCCTATTGTCCTTTAGAAGACAGCTTATGGTCCAGAAAAAAAAATAACAAATTTCAAGATCTACCTACAAGAAAATCAAAGATCACCTGAAAATAATCTCTAGCTGAAAATTTTGAAAGAAAACAAACTAAAAGAATTACAGAAAAATTTGAAAACTTTAATCCAGACACAAAAACCCTTAAATCTCCAAAAACACCATCCAAACAAAAAATTAAAAAAAAAAAAACCCATGTTGCCAGATCTCACAAGAAACAATTTTCAATCCAAAAACAAAGCCATTTATGCAGATTGTAACTAAGAAAAAAAGAAACATATAAAGACTTGAGTTGTTCTTACCAAATGAAAAATGATAAAAGAGAGAAAACCCAGAACTAGAAATAGCCAAAAAAAAAAAAAACCACAGAATTATAAATATAAAATTGAAAAGAAACCCTTTTTATGAGGAAGTAAAGGGTTAGGTAAGGCAAGCCCACAAATTTACACCACAGAAAGATCTGGAAAAATCGCAAGAACCATACATAATAGCTTATAATGTTTGACCTGACCTTAATTACTAACATAAAACCATTAACAAGAGAAGATTATTATTATGAAGATGATGATGATGATATTTGAATTTGACACGCAAACCCCCAAAAAAAAATCAAAATTTTTTTTAAAAAATTATATAAAAATTAAATTAGGTGGAGTCATCAAGAAACCAAAGCAAGAAAAAGAAAGAAAGTAAAGATTTAATTGTAAATAGAGAAAAAAAAAATACCCAAAAATGGAATTGAATTGGGAAATTTGGTGGAGAAGAATTTATGTTGAATAGAGAAAAAGAAAGAAAATGGAAAAACACAGAGCGTAGATTCTCATTATACAACACAAACCGCGTCCTTTTCTTTTTTTTCTTGCTTTTGTCAACTTTTAATTTATTTTTTTAATTATTAATATTAATTAATTAATTTTGGTTTTATCCAATAATATTTAAAGTTATTATTATATTAATTATTGTCTTTTTTTTTTTTTTCAAGAAATTATTGTTTTTTGGAAAAGTAATTATTTAGGTAAAACGCGTTGTCAAGGTGGCATTGGCATGGGCAACACCAATGTGATGGATGGATGGATGACTCATTTTTTCTTTTCTTTTTTTTAATTGGTACTAATCTTAATTTTGTTTTTATAATATTTTAAATTTTAAAATAGACATTCATAAAATTATTAAATCATTTTTTTACAGTTAATTTTTCTTTCAACTTAAAAGAAATCATTTTACAGATTTGGAAAAATAATTAATTTTTATTTTGTTGATCGAGATTTAATTTTAGCTAGTAATGGGTCCGTGCTTGTACCAAATTTTGATCATATTTTTTTTAACTTATTTTTTTTAAAATATAGAAATATACTTTTGATTATTTTCAATATTAATATAAAGTAAATACATACTTTAAGTTTATTATATATGGCCAACTAAAAAAATAATAAAAAATTATTATATGTATTAATTTTTTATCGAATCTACATAAATATAATAATATAGAAAAATATTGATTGGATAATTCTGTATAAGTTTAGTTTTGGAAAAAATATATATGTATAAATATTTTTAAAATGATAATTTTATTTGGATCACGATTTTGACATTCCTCTTCTATTTTCTATCACTCATTTTCTCTTATTTTATTTATTGTAATTGATTATTATATTCTTATTATATTTACTTAATAAATCCCATTAATATTTATCTTTTCTAAAATTTTATTATCATAATTTTTATATAATAAAATTTCATATTTTTATTATCATAAAAAAAAAGTACTCGTGCATAAAAAATGATAATAAAAAGTGTATTTAATAAATATATATTTTTTATGTAAGAAAGAATATGATAGAATTTTTATTTTTATGTATTACATATAAAAAAAAATTTCTTTTATTTTTATATTTTGATTTGATCTTTCTTTTTCCTAATAAAATATTATTTTAAAAAATTTTGACAAGAAAGATAATTTAACAAGTAAAGTCTTAAATTATAATCCTACTAACATTTAATTTTAAGAAAAAAAAATTTAATTGTGCTCATTGAAAATATTTCTTAATTATATGTTTTATTAAAATAATTTAATAAAACATATATTTTTCATTTTTAAATTAAACAAATTATAAAATTAAGATGACAAGTAAAGTGTTAAATAGTTACATGCATACTATTATAATAAAAAAAATAATGTTGAGATTATTATATTATTTTCAAATATATTAAAAGGTATTCACTCATTCATCTTTTTTATTTGGTTAATTAATTTTTTTTTAGATAATAAAAGATATAGGATAAAGTATAAAAAAAAATATTTAATGGTTGAACTCTTTTATATTTATGGGTCTGTGTAATTTTTTTTTTTTAATAAAGAAGAATTTAAAATTTATTCTGTAAATAATTTGGAGTCTCTATTATTAATATCGTTAGTCAATACTAATGTGATAAAGTTAATAATAACTTGGCGCTAATGTGTCACTTGTAATTTTTATTTTAACGTGGATCTTGATTTTATCTGAAAGTCCGTAATGTTAAAATCATGTCAAAATCAGTGGCGATGCCACTTGAATAATTGTCCACCTTTCCATTTTTTAATATTAAATATATTATTTTAATTGGAAAAAATTATATATTTTAGTCTCTGATTAACAATAAACTAGTCGTAAGTGTGGGTTATATTTTAATTTTTTTTTTGGATTTTTTTTTCTTTTTCTATGTTTGCTGGGTTTAAATTTTAATTTATAATTTCAATTTTAACATATCCCATCACACATGAACTATTTTTCTTTTATTTTTTAATTATTTATTTTTCATATCACATATTATTAAATAGTTAATTATTAAATATAAATATTTCAAATAATTTATAATCAATTACAATAAAAAATTTCAAAAGAACCATTTAAAATTTAATAATTAATAATAAAATTTATAAATTCTAAATATTTGAAACATCTATAAACTTTAATATAGACATGACGTTTTAATCTTGCAGTAATTTTTAGGTTAATAAACCCAAAAATCACTAAACTTATGCTAAGATTTCAATTTGATAAGGAAACTTTGTTTCTTTTCAATAAGGTCACTAATGTTTCATTTTTATTTTCATTAAAATATTTTTATTTATATTTCCTCTTTAAAATTTTTAGTAATTTCAATTTTTCTCCCTAAATTTTTTTAAAGATTAACATTACGATCCAGACTCTAGTTTATGGATGATATTTTCAGAGGAAACTTATTAGTCCCTAGAAAAGTGTATAATCATACAAAATACTTTTCGGTCAGAAAAAGAAGAGATCACCCTCAACTACATTGGAAATATATTTGGGCTTATGGAAAAATCAAAAATAGAGAAGAAGAGTTTATGATAGACTCTATTTTTAGAAACTGTCTAGAAAATCCTAGAGCAAACTAGTATGTCGAAGTAGCTGACATTATAGAATTTTTAGAAGAAAAATATCTTTTGTTCAAATAACTGTCAATTTTAAGACATGATATACCTTTGATGGACTCTAATTAGAGTGAAGAACAAACAAAAGATTATTTAATTTGGAAAAGATTACACTTCAAGAGAATCGACTTTTTCTTAGCTTATTGGGCAGGATTCCCTAGGCATAAAGATTATTAGTGGTCTAGCTTAGCAAGAGAAAGAAATATACCTATATAAAAATGAGAAAAGAAGAAAGTGTCGATTCAACCCCTTCAGGGTTGACTTCATTAGCACACTGTGAACCCTTAAAATTAGACATTTTTGTACCTTATTAAACCTTGAAGACATTCTCCTGGTTCCGAAAACTGAAACGGGTCAAAAACGGGCGGAACCGACAGAATTTTGGCCCATCACCGCACAGACCCATTCTCCTGGTTCCGGAAACTGAAACGGGTCAAAAACGGGCGGAACCGACAGAATTTTGGCCCATCACCGCACAGACCCATGCGGTGACCATATGGACATGTGCGGTCACGTGTCTCGTTTTGCGATCCCATATTGGAAAACGTGAAGTCCGACCTCCAGCCTTCTCCCTATATAAACTGCCCCCCTAAGCTCAAAAACACACTCAGAATTGCTAGATCAAACTAATTGATTTCAAAGCAATAAGTTTTATTAAGCTTGACTTAAAAAGAACGTGCTTTCAGTTTAAATTTTTATTTGGGTGGTCATTTCGAGGTTACTCTCCTCAAATCAGTCCGAGGGAGTCCCCAATAACTCCGTCCAAGTCGCCATTCGAAGGTTGTTGTTCTGCCAAGTCGAGAAGGTGGAATTACGATCCGGTCGTCCGCTTCATCCGCTTTAAACAATTTTTCTTTAAGGAGGGTAGAATGTAATACCCTAACCTTATAAACATATTGATTTGCATGAGTATGGATTAAATTGATTATTATGATGGTATGAAATGTGAATTGAATGTGTATATGAATAAGTAAATGTGACTAATTTGCATATGGACAATATGCCATAATGATCAAAAGAGAATTTGCCTTGCCATAATTAGTGAATAATGTAAAGTTTATGGACCATAGTGGTAATTAATTGTGCTGATAATGAAATTGTAAGAACATTGGTTTATTATGTTTTCTCATGGTTCATTGAATCTAGTCAAGTTATGTCTTGATTCATTGTAATTTATTTTAAATTGAGGGACTAAAAGATAAATTTGGCAATTGCTTTTGGATTTGAAGAAGCAAAACACAAATTATTTTTGTATCATCTTTTTTTTTCTTATTTTCTCTCAAAGTTGCAAGAACACATTTTCTCTCAACTTTCTCTCTAAAAAGATTTCTTCTCTTCTTCTTTTCTCCATTGATCAAGGGAAAATCACCATAAAAAGGAAAAATCTTAAGGTAATAATTCAAAATCTTAAGTTTCTTTTCAATTTGTATGGTGAATATTGTGTTGATTTGAAATTCTTTTTCTTTCATGATGATTGATCAAATGGGTTTTAAGAAAATGAGTTTGTCTTTGATTTAGTGTATATTGATGATGATTGTGATTATGATTTGAGTTTATTGAAGTATATGGAATTAGATTTTCAAAATGGGTTTTGATTTTCTTACAATGAAGAAATGAGTTTCAATCCCTCATTTTTGGTAAAGTATGAGTTTAATCAAAGATGGGATTCAAAAATTTACTTGTTTGATCTAAGTTTTAAGTGTTAAAATGAGTACTTCTTTGTATAAAATTCATAGGAGATAGTGATTTGGCTTTGTATGCTTTTGGGTTGCTCTTCCTTGGTGAAATGTTTGGTTTTCTCGAAGAAAACCTGTTCAGAATGAAGGATACGCCCGTACTGCTGGGCATATCATTCATTCTGTGAGGCAGAGGTAGTATACGGGCAGGGATACGCCCGTATAGCTGGGCATATAATTGCTACTGCCTGGATACCTTAGGATACGGGCAGAGGATACGGGCGTATCCTCTAGGCGTATCCGTTATGCTTCTCTAACATGCTTTTAATTCAATCTTTAGCATGTTAATGGTTATATGTATGATCAATGTGGATTGTAATTGAGATGAATTGGACATTAGTTCAAGGTTTAATCGATTCAATTTCGATAGTTTAGGTATCGATTCTTGAATTGTTGATGGTATTGATTTGAATTGTGTTTAATGTGGCATTGTGTTCTAAGTATAAAACTAGAAGTATAAGATTAGAACCTAATTGTGATTAATTGGTAATGGTTCTTGTAGAACCCAAAGGCAAGGATCAAGAGGATTCGGGTGATCATCGTTTCTGTTTGTGTTGATTAGGAGCAAAGGAGTCCTAAGGTGAGTACATGATAGTCAATATGCTATGGGCGTCACTTCATTGTATAACCATACATTCTTTGAATCCTTTGGATTAC
>CATKHJ010091946.1:0-14081 GCA_949750685.1 Vernicia montana | reverse complement strand
TTTGGAACTATGAACAAATTGATAGCCTTTTTGGTGATTTGAGAGAGTTTTGGTCTTTCTTCTTTGGGTGGGACGACACAAGTGAAAGGAAGAGACAAAATTTTGGCTTATATATCCTTTATGTGAATGGTGGAGATTTCAACTTGAATAATCAAATGGCTTTGATGGACTTAAGTTAGATGGACATGATTTGATTAACACCAATGGTATTGATGCTCCTTAGGTGTTATGGTGACTATGAAAGGTGTTAATGGTGAATAAGAAAAAAGAATGAACTTAGTCTTGATATGAAGAAGAGAAGAGTTCTTATAGCTTTTGTAAGTTGACTTTTAGTCAACTTTGGAGTCTAATAAGGCAAAATCAACTTTCCCACCATCTCTTCTCCTTATCATCTTTTCTTAACTTAACAAAAATTTAAATTCTACAAACTAATACTTAATTTGGCCGGCCATACAATAGATTTGGGCTTGGAAACCCAAAAGCCCAATTAAAAGCCCAATCGAGCAACTTCCGTTTTTCGTAAAATTTTCCGTAACTTCTTTTCGTTCCTTATTCACTAGAAAATTAATTCTCACTTTCCCATATCATTATATACCTTATATCAATTGATACATTACTCTTTTCAATTTAATTAAATACATAAAAATACATACAAACAATAAAATACCCAAACCGAGCATTATACTTACATTACATACCAAGGTATCGTTTCACTCCCATTATAAATTCTATAATGCACTATCTATAGAATACATATATTCTATATCATTTCGTAGCTCAAATGGGCTATGAAAATCTCGGGTATTACAACTGGGTAGATATCAAAACATATGAAATGTTCCCCTATATGTTTAGAATATGTATATAAAAGGGATTTATAATTGGATATACACGTTGTGAGTTTCATCTAGGTAAGTAGGGAGAGGTCAGTCTGCCCCTGCACAGGAGTAGGGTAGAGTTCAAAGATTCACCTTGGATTATGTAGAGATTAGAATGATATGAATTTTGGATATATTATAATTACATATGTCTAGTTTGTAATGAAAAAATAATCAAATCATTTGGATAAATAGGGCTTGATTTATGGCTATTAAATTCCATAAAGGTTAGGGTTTTGTTTAGGCAGAATGTTGAATTTAAAAAACCTTAGTGTTATTGTTTAAAACCAATGAATTTACTTGTGCCTATTGGTTGAGTGTAGAGGAACAAGGGAATCAACAAGGAATTGGTAATCAAGAGGTTGGGGAACATTGCGGTTGATAGTGTTAAAGTAAGATAAGTAAAGTTATATGTCAAGGTGAGTAATTATTATACTATTATACTTGAGAACTATTTCCATGATTTCTATTACTTGTTAACCCTCAAAGTTCATTGATATCTTAGAAATTTTCATGTTCATTGATATTTTTTATTCCATTTTTGATATTCAATCTTTTGTGAGGCTTAAATATCATTTGACCTTCACATGTCCAATGTTAATGTTACATGACTCATGCATTAAATAATTCATGTATCAAGTGCATCAAGTAATTCACGCATCAAGTACAATTTCACGGGACCTATATATGACTACCAAACAGTAGCATGCTCGATAAGTGGGGCTTTACTTTCACAAGCTTGCAAGGAAGCTTGTAAACCTTCATGTATGTTTTCAAGTGCATTTCATGTTCATAAATATTGGACCCATGTATGAATACCAAATGGTAGCATGCTCGAAAAGGGGGCCTCTACTTTAATAAGCTTGCAAGGAAGCTTATAAATCTTCATATATGCTTGCAAGTCCATTTCATGTATAAGCCATGTCATGATATGAATGTCATTCATCGTATGCACAATTCCAAATGGTATTGTAAATATTGATTTCCGTACAATGCCTACCATTCTTGTGAGCCAAGTTGTAACTTCTGACTCACAAGTATGGTAGTATAATTTTTACTCACTGAGTATTCAACTCACCCCAATTTCCCCTATATTTTTTTTACAGGAAGATAGTAGTTCGACTGATGAGATCAAGTACTCATCCTCACTTGAGACTCGAGGTTAAATGGAGAAGAGTTGTCTTTGTATCATATATATATATATGTATATAAGTCATGGATATTAAAATATATTTCTAGATGCTCCATAGGAATTTAGGAACCTTAAATGTTTGTAATATGTAATATGCAAATTATGGATGACTTAAGGAATTTT
The DNA here is from genome assembly GCA_949750685.1 of Vernicia montana. Taxonomy (NCBI): domain Eukaryota; kingdom Viridiplantae; phylum Streptophyta; class Magnoliopsida; order Malpighiales; family Euphorbiaceae; genus Vernicia; species Vernicia montana. Next base: position 11,888 of record CATKHJ010091946.1, on the reverse strand, counting down.
TAATTATATGATGTTGATGATGGAATCTCAAGACAAGAATATAAATTAGTATATGTAAATTGTTAACATGTGAAATTAATGTATAAGAATGACCTTAAATGTATGTTAATAGGTATGTAAAATATATTGGAAGGATTTGTATTGGCAATGGAGTTGAGGATATAGGGGTGAAAATATTTGGGAGTGTGACTTTATGCAGGTTTGGATCTTGGGTTTTGTTAGGGGTATTGCCGGCACTCAGCCGATGTACCACTTGTTTATCAGTGTTAGTGGGTTCTACGGGTTTTCGGTGGCTTTAGGCCTACTCATGCCCTAAAACCGTCCATCCCAAACGTGGAATGTGACACATATGGATTTAAATTTACTTTATTTGATCAAATCATATCAAAGAATGCTGATAAAATCTATTTAGTTGGTATGTTCTATGTTTTACTAGAATTTGTACTCCATATGTTGTGATCCGAATCTTTTTTAATAATTTTTCTATTGGTTTTTGTCATATGTTATTGGACAACTTACTCCTATTGAAAATGTAAAACTGAGCACAAATAATGATAAACAAAGTAGGAGAGTTAATATTGAATTATTTGATAACAGGCGAGTGTTGAATTTGCATGAAACTTCAATTTTTTATACATATGTTTATTTAATTTAGCATAAATGATTTTGATGTTATTTTCTTTGAATCAGTAAAAATGTTTTGAGCTACACCATGTGGGATAAGTTTGTATTTACTTTTGTTATACATTTGTCTAATATATTTTCAATTTGCATATATAACATCTTCTTATTATAGTTTGATTTATTATTTGCATATATGAATTTGTAATCAACAAAATGAATAATCCCGCTACAACGCGCGAATTTGTATCTAGTTTTAGAGGAATCGAATAAACTGAATTTAAAATTTAAAGAATTGAATCGAATCGATATTTTTATAAGATTAACTGAATCGAATCAAATTGAATAGATCAAAATTTTTTAAAATTCAAACCAAACCAAACTAAATTATGAAATTAACCAAATCGAATAGATCGAATTAAATTGGATTCAATTTGAGTTTTGATTATATCAGTTTTTTTTTTTTTTTTTTTGCTTAACCCTAATATTGAGGAAGACTTTATCTTATAATTGTGAATTTAGGGGTTAGGGATTTTATTTTAGATGACATTTCATCTGTTTTCTTTTTCACCTTTTTTATTTTGACGTGGTAGTTATAATTAAAACAATCATAATTACACAAGTAGATTTTACTAGAAAGTTAACCAAAATTTAGGTTAGTGATAATATTATAAAAATTTATAGTTTATGTGCAACATTAAGATTATTTTTATTAATATATTTTATGTGTAATACTAAAATTATTAATTATATATAATTAAATTTATTATATAATATATAAAATAATGTTTTTATTTGTTATTTTATAATTTAATTTTAAATTCAATTATTGAGTTACCAAACACTTTATAATTATTTGCATAAATTTGATTTCAACTAGAGTTAATATTCAAAAAAATTCAATTTTAGAAATAACTCTAATATCACTAAATCAAAGACTAATTGCGATTTTGATTTTATTATATAGCGTTGGAGGTAGAGTTAAAATTAAGTAGTTTAATTTTGATTTCTAATTATAATAGGAGTATCACTATCAAATGATATTTGAATTGAATTATGTTAAATTTTATAAAATTAAATTTACAAGAGCGAGATAAATATATTTTTTTCATATTAAATTCAAAAGACATAAGAATGTTGTTTAATATTAATTAAAAATATAAAAATGTAAACAATTTTTTTTAAAAAAAAATACAAACATAACAGGTAAATAGCTCCAAAAATCACCAAACTTTAGTGATCTTTTCGATGTGGCCACAAAAGATTTTTTTTTTTGCTAGGAAGTACCTAAAGTTTCAAAAAAAATTCAAATGGAGGTCACTGGCTGGAAATCAAGCCTGAGTAGCTGATGTGGCATGCCACATCATATAAATGTGCTAACTCATCCTGCCAGCTAGATGACATGTCAGCCAGGTGTAATAACCAGCTCCTCCTCATTTATGTCACTCGCTCTCTCTCTCTCTCTCTTCCTCTCGATGCTCAATCTCTCTATAGACTCTATGCTCGATCTCTCTCTAAAATCTATGTCTATCTCTTGCTTTACCATCCATTTGAAATCGATTTAGGGCATTTAGATTTATATGATTAGGGTTTGGTGGGTTGAGCAGGAAAATTGGCGCTCAATTTTTAAGCACTTTGTTTATTAGAATTTAGGCATTAATCGATTTAATTTTTGGGGAGTGAAAAAACGAAGGAAAAGGCAGACTGTGGATTTAGATCTTTAGATCAAATGAATTCTCTCGAAGAGAAATAGTGATTTCAGACACCAAAATACATCGAAGAAAATCGATTTAGGGTTTGGGTAGCCAAAAAAAGAAGGAAAAAACAAAGGATAGAGGTTTAGATCTTTAGACTGAAAAAATTCTGACAAAGAGAAACAGTGATTTGAGATGAGGAAGATGGATTGGAGGCGCAGGAAGCCAGAGGAGATTGCACCTAATTACTGTAAGTGTCCCTTTTCTGTCTCTTAAATTATTGGTTTGAATGGGGTCGATGGGATGATGGGGATTTTGTTTTTATTGTATTGTTACAACTTGGGTAGGTAGTTATTGAATGGGTGTAATAATATATGTGGGGACCTGTAATAGAACACTAACAAAAGTACTCAGACAGTGTATACTTAGGCTTTGAATATAATATTTATATAATCAGGGTTTGTTTATTATATGTTTACAGTGTTGTTAATTTCATGCTTATTATTTGTTTATTCATTGTTTACAGTGAGATGATTTGTTTAATTTGAGTTTAAATAAATTATTGTTGTTAAAACATATATGTATAGGTTTACTGACTGTGTTTTGTTTTGTTTTGTTTTTTTAATAATTGTTGTAGCCACTAGCTCTGACTATTTTACCATACAGTTGCATCATAGTGGGGACTGTAAGACAGATACATACCTTAATGGGTCTTTATGTTATTTTTACTATTGTAGTGCTGATAAGTTGTCAATCTTAGAGATAAATAGAATGGTGGATGAGTGTGGGATGAAGGGGAAAATGGTATGTTACTGGCAGAGGCCCAATACCACTTACAGTGAGGTCTATGTAGTCTTGATAGTGATAGTGATGTGTTAGAAATGGGGTATAGCTTAGATTCTGTCAAAATTATAAACATTTATGTTCAAAATAATTTAGAGGGGGCAAATGTAGGTAATGATAGAGATGGGGAAAGACAAGTTAGAGAGAAGGGGAAGGGGAATTTAACTGAACAAAAGCATTATAACCTTAGGGTAAATAAGTGTAGTTCAAATAAAGGTCAAGGATGTAAGGGTAGCTCAGCTGAAAGTGAGGGTAACTCATATGAGGGTGATGAAGATTTTGTGGATCCTGCCACAATGTTTGTAGATAGTGATAATGATATACATGATGATGATGATGATTTGTTTGAGTCTAATGCAGATAAGGATATAGAGAGAGATATGAGAAAGAGACCATTAAAGTCAGTTGAACCATCTTTAGGCAATATTGAAGTTGAATGTGATGACTCAGATTTAGCACCATCTAATGAACTTCAATTTGCCTTTGACACAGACAGTGAGACTGAGTTAAAAAAAGTCAAGAGTTAGGTACCCTGAGTTTAGGGCTGAGAGGGACATGGCTAATCCAATATTAGTGGCTGGGATGAAGTTTAAAAGCTTAGAAGAATTTAAGGAAGCCTGTAGGCAATGGGCTAGGTTAAATAGGTGGCAAATTAGGTTTGGCCCAAATGACAAACTGAGGTGTAAAGCTAAGTGTTTGAGGGGCTGTCCTTTTTATATTTTATGTAATCCCATGGTTTCATACCCTTCCACTATGCAAATAAAATTTGGAATATTTGAGCATACCTGTAGTAAGGAGCATAACATAAGGCAAGTGACTTCTAATTGGTTGGCAGAGACATATCTAGAAAGATTTTGGACTGACCCAAGCTGGAAGTTGAACTGTTTCATTAGAACAGTACAGGATGATTACCAAATACATGTTACCATGATCAAATCCTGGAGACTAGCAAAGTAGCACTGACCCTCATTAATGGGGATGAGAAAGAACAATTTGCAAAGTTGCATAATTATAGATTAGAAATTTCAAGGTCTAATCCAAGTAGTACGGTGCAAATTGTGGAAGATGAGGAGGATCCTAGTAGGTTTGGAGGGATGTACATATGTTTAGGGCCATTAAAGGAAGGATTTAAAGCTAGTTGTAGGAGATTGATAGGTGTAAATGGGTATTTTCTAAAAGGCATGTATGGAGGGCAGCTATTGTGTGCAATTTCTATTGATGCAAATGATTGTATTATTCACTGGCATGGGCTATTGTAAGAAGAGAGAACAAGTCCAACTGGATGTGGTTCATGTGTATGCTGGGAAAAGACTTTGACATTAAAAAAGATCCATGGCATTGGACTTTTATGTCGAATAAATAAAAGGTAAATTTTATATAAATACTTGTGTAATATGTAATTGAAATGTTTACTGTATATGACATTTAAAACATGTATTTTTTTGTTGCAGGGATTAATTCCAACATTAGATGAGCTTTACCCTGCATCAGAAAAGAGATGGTGTGTAAGGCACATCTACACCAATTTCAGAAAGGATTTTAGAGGAAAAGAGCTCAAAGACATGCTATGGGATTGTGCTAGGGCCAACTATGTGTAGAGGTTCACAAAGTGCATGCAAGCACTTGATCAAAAGTGCAATGAAGCTCATCAGTGGCTGTGCAACATTGAAGCCAAGCATTGGAGCAAGTCTCATTTCCAACAGCATGCGAAGTATGACCTGCTATTAAACAATATATGTGAGTGTTTTAATTGTTTTATTCTATAACCTAGGGACAAGGGGATTATCACATGTTTAGAGATAATTAGGCATGAGATAATGAAAAGGCTGTGGATCAAAAGGGATGCTATGAAAAAAGTTAAAGATCCTATCTGCCCTAAGATCCAAAAATAAAATTAATAAAATTAAGGAATGGGAAATGCATTACACTTCTCTATGGGCTAGGGGTAATAGATTTGAAGTTTTTAGGCCTGGTGGTAGGTTTGTAGTGGATAAAGTTGATAGAACATGTAGTTGTAGAAAATGGGATCTCACATGCATTCCTTGTGAACATGTTGTATGTGCATTGCTATTGAATAAAGAGAAAATTTAAGATTATGTAGATGACTGTTATAGGGTTATTACTTTTCTTAAAACATACAGCCACTGCATTAACCCACACAATGGCTCAGAATTATGGCCTATGAGTAATGAGACACCTTTTTTACCACTTGAAAAACCGAAACCCAAAAAAGGTAGGAAGGCCAAAATGAGGATATTGGAACAAGAGGAATTGGAACACTTAGTCAATACTATAAGGGTTAGTAGGAAAGGGGCAGTCATGACATGCACCCTTTATGGTGTCAAAGGCCAAAACAAGAGGTATCACGGTAAGAAAACTGCAACTCAAGATCTGCCAAAGGTATAAATACTAGCAATTGTGATTTTTTATTTAAGTTCAGTTGCAATTTTAATTCTTTTACATCTAAATATAATTTGCATATGCAGGTTGCAAAGATAAAAAAAAGTCAAGAAAGAAACCTACCAATGTGGAAGTAATACCAACTATAAACCCTAGCCCATGCACCCTGCAATGGATGCCTGATGTGAGTATCAAATGCTAAACACATATTTTAAACATTCAAATATTGTATGTTTATCTTAATTTAATGTAATTAAATATGTATGTTTACAGAGGAGTAGCAGAGTTACAAATGATGTAATTTTCCAAGTAAATCACGGAAGTCAAGAACCTGCAGTTAATGGAAGTCTTGAACCTGCAGTTGATGGAAGTCAAGAACCTGCAGTTGATGGAAGTCTTGAACCTGTAGTTGATGGAAGTCAAGAACCTGTAATTGATAGAAGTCAAGAACAAGTAAATCATGGAAGTCAAGAAGATGCTGACATATGTATGTGGAACAATCAAGTTTCAACTGGCCTAAAGGTAACAAATACTAATGAAGATGAAAACCTGATTATTAATTGAATTTGTCATTGTTGATATTAAGTTGTTTTGGTTGTGAGTTTGAGGTTTCAGACTGAATTTCCTAAACCTGCAGGTATCAAATACAAATGAAGTTTAAGTGCATGATATTCATTTAAGTGCTCCTTTACCTTCACAGCAAGGTTTATCACAGGTATGAATTACACCTAGAGTTGAAACACAAATTATTGATATTGAGGTGGTTTGACTGTGAGGTTTCATACTGAATTTCCTATACCATCATAGGTAATACTATCGTTATTTTTTAATAATCTGTTTAATATACCTGATCTATCATTTTTTCACAGGTGGTTGATCTAGACAAACCATGGAACACAGATCAACCTAGTGATATAGAGAGATTGATGGAAGTCATAGTGGATCCTAATTTATCTTCTGATGATGATGAACATGTGATAATTGAAAAGGTGTAATATGCTTTTGTATGTGTTATTATATGAACTTTTGGTGATTAGTAACATAACCTGGTTAGTTTAAATGCAGGAGCATGATAAGCTTAAGAGACAAAAGCATGTTAGAGTTCACAAACCTCCTCCTAGGGTTGGATTGAGTAGGAGACCAATTACAAGGAATATGCAGAGCTATGCCATACCAACTGCAAGAGGTCTTAAGACAATGTTCACCAAGGGTAAATCACACAGTAAGACAGTCTCACCACTTGCAGAAGATGTGTATCTAGAAATGAACAAGCACACAACAATGCCAAAGAAACAGAAAAGGAAGCAACCACGAATTATTTGATTTTTGTTGAATGTACATGTCTATATTAAACATGTTTAGTGTTTTTGAAGGTGTCTGAAAATTTTTGGTACTTTTTGGTATATGATTTACAATCAGGGCTCATAGATAGAGATGAGGGAATATGTGTGCTTTATACTTTTGACTAGTAAAGCTATGTTAAGAATATGACATGTGAGAAACTCTCATATGTCAATTACACAACATTATGACAATTTGTGTAGGTTTTGGTAGACATCATGACAATTTGTGTATTTTTTTGGCAGACATATTTTATGGAATCCAATGACAATTTGAATTTTATATTTTTCCTTCTTCCATTAAATATATTTATCTTTATAGTTTGTATTTAATTGATTTGTATTTGTCTAAGTTTTTTTCTATTAAACAGAGCAAACCACTTACCCACCCACCCAATGGTTGCTTTATAGATTTATTAGACTTCTGCTTAGTCACAATCAAAATCTAATCTTTCACCATATGCCACCATAGCCTGGTCCTTTGGTGCAACATCCATAGCCATATCAAGTTTCATTGTTTATCTTTATCTCTTTCTCTATCTTACAGGTTGCATCTTATAAATACTAACATATTAAGGTAAAAAATCACAAAGTTCAATTTATATATAAATATTGCATTAATAGATAAAGAGTTAGACCTTAAAAATTTTTGAACATAGATAAAAGTAGCTCTACAAAATATTGCCTAACTACATAACTACATAACCTTTCTCCTTTATTGATACCCAACAATCTAAATATTTTTTAAACTCACACCAACAAGAAAACCAAGCAGAAAAACTATACAGAACAAACAATAAAAGCAACATGAATTTTTCAATGCTTTTTTCTTTTGACCAACCACTTCAACTGTCCCATGTCCATCTATTTCATCCTCAATTGTACCCCTGTTGTAATTTGCACTGCCTTCACCATTGTTGTAACTTACACTGCCTTCACCCATGTTGTAACTTGCACTGCCTTCACCCTTGTTGTATCTTACACTGCCTTGACAGACTGTAAATCTCCTTGCATGTCCCTCCTCTGTGGTTTAAGGATCCACCTAGTGAAAGAAATCACCATATCCCAGCACACCGTATGTTATTTATTCAAAGAAAACCAATCATATTAATCACACCCACATTCAAGTACAAAACACAATCAATTAAAAGACCACCACAATTATTCAGAGAAAACTAAACAAAAATTAATCACAAAATACAAGAAAATAAGAACTTACATCATTATAATTCCTGCACCTGAAGTATCGCCTACCAGGATTAATTTCAGACTATGAAGTCCTCACCAAACATGGAAGCCCACACTTGTAACGAGGGATACTCACTTAAGCCATGGAAAATCGAAGGTAATGTAAATTAGGTTTTCAATTTCGATTTTCTTTATAAGCCAATTTTTATTGCTTTTGATTTGTATAAAACTCAGGTTGTGGTATGTAGATGACGATAGGCAGAGACGGCAAGAGGCAGAAAAATGAATATATGAGGTGGAAAATAGCATAAAAGGAACCCTATAGAACCTATAATCGAGCAAGAGAAATGAGGGCAGAAGAGAAAATGGTAAAAAAAATTCACCAGGCTTCAAATCACTGTTTCTCTTCGTCAGAATTTCTTCAATCTAAAGATCTAAACCTCTATCCTCTGCTTTTTCCTTCATTTTTTGGCAACCCAAACCCTAATTTCTATAAATCCAAATGCCCTATATCTAAATCCTAATTTCTATAAATCCAAATTGCTCAACCCACCAAACCCTAATCATATAAATCTAAATGCCCTAAATCGATTTTAGATGGATGGACAAGCAAGAGATAGACAGAGATTTTAGAGAGAGATCGAGAGAGAGTCTACAGAGAAATTGAGCATCAAGAGGAAGAGAGAGAGAGAGTGAGTGATAGAAATGAAGAGGAGAGAATAGTGAACGATAAAAAAAATTCACCTGGCTTCAAGACACGTGTCCTTTATGCATTGGACAAGTCAGTCCACATCATTTAAAGAGTGGGCCAGAGTGAGTCATCTGGTTATTACATGTGGCAAACTATCACGACCCGACTTTCGAGCCGCGACTGTCCTAGGACTCAGGGAGACATAAGGTCACGTAAGCCCGTAGAACCCAATAACAAATATCACTCCGTGACCAATCATACATACAACAATACCAAGATCAAAACATGAAACATATACAAGATCGCTTCCATATCAACCATACATCAAACGTATACCATACTAGTATATACATACCAAAATGATACCATCGATTACAATTTAGCTTAATACTAACAACTGTAGCAAATAGAATAACTATTACAATCCCAAATGAAATATTATAGAAATCAACAATCTATACTACTATATTACCGCAATGACCATGGAACTCTAGATAAATCTATTGGAGATACATACTCATTATGATATAACAAAATGAACAAAAAGAATATGGATAGAGTAATCCCCAAGCAAAGAGACGGAGCTTGAGTTTTACCTTATCACAACCTCTATAGCACCTAAAAAATGAAAACCACTAAAGGGTGAGATAAAAATCTCAGTGAATACATAATAGATCAACATGTTATGCCGGCTAGGTACAATGTAGAATATAAGAATAAGATAGCTTTAATGCTTTTAGGCAATATAAATAATTAGGTAACTGAAATTATCACAATGGGATTCATTTATGAAACCAATAAATGGGATTCAAAGTACAGCAATTGAATACAATTTACTTTATTTTAGCAGAAATCATATATTCGAGAACGGTATGTTCCCATTCACATTTAGATCGAGTGTCGGCTAATTCTTCGCACACTTATAAAGATTCAAGCGAGAGATTGATCAAGTCTCCTGGCTAGGACCACCTTTCCCAGCTAAGGTGGATACACTATCCCTATCCGTCGGGCCTTCTTTTCCATGTGCACATGACTGATGTATACCCCACATCAGATGGGGATTTATGCTTTAACTGATTTATCACATTTATACAATTGAACGTATTAGGGATTCAAATAAACTATGGTACTCCTTAATGAATAAAGTTTCAATGTACCATCTTTATATCAATATAAGGTAGACCAAAGGTCTCAATAAATATTTCAACATATTTGGGTTCATGAATAGATATTAATGGAGCACAAGTTCAATCAAGTAATCGAATTGATATTATGAATGAATGGTTATACAATGGGATAATGCCCATAACATATTGATTATCATGTACTCACTTTAGGACTCCTTTGCTCATAACTAGCACAAGCAGAAATGATGATCATCAGGTTCCTCTTGTACTTTATCTTTAGGTTCTACAAGAACCATTCCAATTAATCACAATTTAGATCACCATTCCCAACTTATCTATAGAACCAAGTCACATTCTAATCCTACACTTCTAGTTTCATACTTAGCATACAATCACATGTCAATACAATCAATGATAAAAATAATTGATACATATATTTTCGTTATTGGGTCGAATAGACCTTGGACCAATGTCCAAATCCTCTTTCAGTCATAACTCACATTGGTCATATACATATATCACTTTAGCATGCCAATAATTGAAAAAGAAACATGCTGAATTTGAGCAAGCATAAATGGTACGCCCAAAGGGTACGGGTGTACCCTTGCCCGTATCAAAAGAAAAACACATAAAATGAATGGTATGCCCAACAATACGGGCGTACCCTTGCCCGTACCATTTAAAAAAATTTCCAGTAGCATTGATACGCCCAATGGTATGGGCGTACCATTGCCCGTATCACCATTCTGCGTAAGTTTTTCAAAACAAACTCCCAAATAGCTTGAAAAGAAAACACCCATTTCATACCCAAAGCTAAATTACTACTAAAACATGTCATGTATAAAAAGTTAAGCTCATTTTATCAACCAAAACTTAGAACATACAAGGAATATTAAAAATCCATTTTTGATCAAACCCATTATCACCAAAATGAGAGATCTTGATGTTAGAGTATATGCCCTAGAGCAGTGTATATATTTATGTAAATGTAAAACAACATTATAATTAATGGTAATAAGTATATGTTTGTATAAATCAATTGTTCCATTGTATTAAATATACATATTTGTAGTCCATTAGTATTTTGTAAGAGGATCTATTCTCAAGTGTTGAGAATATGGATGACAAATCGCTCTCAAACAAATACTTTAAATGTTCATGGTCATAGGAATAATGACTGGGCATCATTAATTCCGGAAAGACTGTCACCTCTATTTATATTCTATAATCAGTATGTGATACTTATGATTAAAGAGGCAGTGAGCATCATGCTGCTTGACAAAAGTTATCGATATAAATATATGGATATTCATATGATGAATGATTGAATTATGACGTTAGATGATGATAGCATGGAGTTTTATTGCTAGTCAATAAATCATCGTCTAGGTCATAATTGTACATATAGTCCTTTGACTTGAGGGACATTGTATCTCATTCATTGGTAGTTGGGATTTGTTACTGCTTACGTACTAATGCTATTCATGTAAAGGTATATGGCATGTGATGGTTCTAACTAGTTATGCATGGAGGTAAGTGATCGCCAAGAGAGAATTCATTAACTTGAATAAACAAGGAAGAAATCCTATGCTATCTGATTATTCTTGATAATCAAATCCTTGGCCGAGGTAGTTAAGATTCACTAGAAAGGGTTTCTAGTAGGAATCAATTTATCAAGAATTATAATCGAGATATAGATATATGATCGAAGCATATTAGAGTTTGACAAATCCATGACTCTAGCTAAGATTGAGATTTCGTAATGAAGGGATTTTAGTGTACATTAATTATGATCGATGGTTCATGAAATGAATAAGTAATCAAATGTTCATATTCATTCTAATTAGGTAGTCATGATATGTTTTGCTAGACGTCACTCATGACTTATGGGACTAAGGATGAAATAAGAATTTCATATTAGTAGAGAAAAGTGTTTTCTCATTCCCATTGCTAATTAGACATGAACCTAGAAAGTCACACACCC
>CATKHJ010091925.1:0-15142 GCA_949750685.1 Vernicia montana | reverse complement strand
TTATTTTGATTATGTCACAATGAATATGTATCTCCAAGAGTCAAAGTCTAGAGTTCCATGGTTATTGTGGCATTGTATATGATGGTTGAATTATGTAAATCCATTTGGGATTGTAATATATAACATATTACTTTATTGTATTAATGGAATTCCCTTGATGAATAGATAATTTGGATTGTTATAGTAATGTGTTTGGGGTTCTGATATGGGAATCGTATATGCATGTTTGGTTATAGTATAGTATTGGGTTCTACGGGTTTTTGGTGGCCTTATGCTTACCCAAGCCCTAGGACCGTCATGGCTCGTAAGTCGGGTCGTGACAGTTTTTATTGTTAGTAAAATGAAGACAAAACAATATACATATAATTATTTATTTATTTATTGTTTCAAAAACTCCTTTGCCAATTTTTATTTGGCTTTGCCACATGAATGCATGTTTTGTGCACTGGGCAATATATATATGGTTTTCATTTGGTTTTCGTGCAATTCCTTATATATATATGTGTGTGTGTGTGTGTGTGACACATGTGAGGTGGCCAAGCCTTATGAAGTTGGCGAAACTCTTTGTGAAATAATTAATTTGGGTGGTATAGGTGGCGAAGCTGAAGACAATCAAATTCAATATAAATATATAATAAGCTGCAAAGACATTATAAAACCACGCAAAGCTAAAAGGAACTTGAAATAATCTTAACAAATATTAAAAAAAAATACAACAATATAAATAAATAATATTATAAACTCAAGGCCTGTGTTACATACAGTTTTCTTAAAATAGATTCGTCCCTCACCATGGTACTTGAGGTTGATTATGATGTCTATCTCCTAGGATACAATGAGTATACAAGTGATTTTAAGCACCACAAAATCACCTCTCCATGAACTAGAACATTGTTTGATTTTATCACCAGGAAGAAAGGACTCAACAAGAAAAGCTTTTTTTTTGTTGAACATTGATCAAAACTCTATTTATATAGAAAAGGAAAAGGACAATAAATACAAAGATAATTATTAGGGAGTTACAAAAATGATTACAAAGAAATCAATTTCTCATTCAATATTCAAAACATTTTCTAACAATTAATTACAAAATAATTAATTTAAAACATTTTTTCCAACAATCCCCCACATGAATGGAAATTGAAAAAAAAAAATCTGATGATAAAATTCAACGATTAGTTCCTACAAAGGATAGGTAGGTGTAACTCTTTGAACCTTCCCTTATGAAAGTATATTTACTTTACTAGCTGACCAGTAGATATGATATCTTTGAACTATTTTGTCATTTGTGTAAACGAAGACATATGTAATACCAAGGTTTCCATAATCCATAAGAGTTATGAAAATGATATAGAATATAAATTCTTTAGATCGTATATTATAGAAATGATAATGGGAATGAAATAAGACCTTTGTATGTAATGTATGTTAAATACATTATTTGAGTATTTTATTATGTTTATGTATTTTTATGTGTTTATTTAAATTGAATAGAGTAAGGTATCAATGTTTAAAGGATAAATGATGATATGGGAAGGTAAGAATTAAAATACTAAATGAAAGGAAAAAAAGAAAGTTACGAAAAATTTTACTATCGGGAAATGGCTCGGGTAGGCTTATAAATGGGCTTTTGGATTTCAAAGCCCAAACCCAACCATGGCCGGCCCACTAATGTCCCAAATTCATAGAATTTAATTTTATTAAGTTTAAGAAATGTTAATTAAGGGTTAGATAGTGGAAAAGTTGGAGTTGGCTAAGGTTTTGCTAATAAGACACCAAAATTGACTAAAAGTCAATTACTTGAACTATTTGAACTCTCACTTTCTCTATATCAAGACCTAGTTTATTTTTATTTTATTCATATTATCATCACACATGCATATTCACCATACACCTAAGGAAGATCATGGCCATTTATCTTGATTAAATCTTGATCATTTATTTTGATTAAATCATAGCCATTTGATTGATAGGGTTAAGATCTCCACCATTCATGTAAATGGGATATAAACAAAAATTTTCACTCTTCCTCATGTCACGACCTGACTTTCGAGCCGCGACGGTTCTAAGGCATGGATAGGCATAAGGCCACCGAAAACTCGTAGAACCCATTACTATTCTATAACCAATCATGCATATACTATTCCAATATCAGAACCTGATACACATACTATATCCAATCCATACCATCCATACATTCAATGTATGCCAGTAATTACAATACGATTCACAATACCATGAATACGATGATATATCCAAATATTACAATCCCAAAATGAAATTACATAATTCAATATTCTAATACAAAAATACCACAATGACCATAGAACTCTAAACTAGACTCTTGGAGATACATAATCATTATGATCTATCAAAATGAACAAAATGAATACGGACAGAGTAATCTTCAAGCGATGAAATGAAACTTGAGTTTTACCTTGTCTCAACCTCTATAGCACCTGAAAAAGATAAACCACTAAGGGGTGAGATATAAATCTCAATGAATACATAATATCAACATGTTATGCCAGCTAGGTACAATGAAGAATATATGGATGGAATAGCTTTAATGCTTTTAGGCAATATAATCAATTAGGTAATTCAATTCATCACAATGGGGTTCATTTATGAAACCAATAAATGGAATTCAGAGTATAGCAATTGAACACAATTTACTTTATTTTAGCATAAATCATATATTCGAGAATGGTATATTCTCATTCACATTTAGATCGAGTGTCGGCTAATGCTTCGCACACTCATAGAGATTCAAGAGAGAGACTGATTATGTCTCCCAGCTAGGACCATATTTCCCAGCTAAGGCGGATACACTATCCCTATCTGTCGGGCCTTCATTACCATGTGCACATGACTGATGTATACCCCACATTAGATGGGGATTTCTGCTTTAATTGATTTATCACATTTATACAATTGAACACATTATGGATTCAAATGAATTATGGTACTCATCAATGAATAAAGCTTCAATGTACCATCTTTATATCAATATAAGGTAGACCAAAGGTCTCAATAAATGTTTCAACATATTTGGTTCATGAATAGATATCAATGAAACAATAGTTCAATCAAGTAATCAAATTGATATTATGAATGAATGGTTATACAATGGGATAATGCCCATAACACATTGATTATCATGTACTCACCTTAGAACTCCTTTGCTCTTAATCAACACAAGCAGAAATGATGATCACCCGGTTCTTCTTGCATTCGATCTTTAGGTTCTATAAGAACCATCCCAATTAATCACAATTTAGATCATCATTCCTAAATTATCTATATAACTGTCACATCCCACTTTTGTGATGGACGGTCCTAGGGTATGGGTAGGCATGCACCACCGAAAACCCATAGAACCCAACTCATTTAGAATATCAATGTAATTCCGGCAGCATACATGCAGTACATTTATATCTCCCCAAGATCGAACCTGCAAAGAAAAACATAACACTCCCAATTTACCACCTTATATCCTCAACTACTTTTAAAGCATAAGCTAACTCCCAATCTCCCAGAACATTTACTAATTTAATTTATTTAATTTTGTTCGGTCATCCATATTTATATACCATACCATATCAGATTTGTTTTTGAACATGTACCATGGAGTTACTAGATAGAACTGTTGTACACCACCATATGATATTACATTTACATGTTACTTAGACATGTCTATATTATATTTACACAACCAGTCCAAAATATATCAATTAAAACTCCAGCGGCAAGTGAGGTAGGATATTTGTGCTGCGAATCCAGTAACCTGAAAAAAAAATAAGGGGAAAGGGGATGAGATGAAAATCTCAGTGAATATATAATAAATCACCTGGCACAACAGTTTGAATGTAAGAACATGATTATGGGTTTAACAATGAACAGTTATCAAATTACCAAATCATACAATTGAGGTTAAGCATAAATTATAGACTAACAAGAAGTGGGTTGACTTCGTCAATCTGTCCATAATCACCCAAATCGAGTCATACCAACTCGAAGTCCTTGGCAATCCGACTATAAAGTCCACAATGATTCACTCCCATTTCCATTCAAGTAAAGGCAGTTGATGAAGTAGTCCTAAAGGTTTTTGGTGTTCGAATTTAACTTGAGAGCAAGGTTAAGCACGACGCCACAAACTTGACTATGTCTTTCTTTATCCCATTCTACCAGTAGGTGCTCTTAACATCATGATACATCTTCGTCACACCTTGATGCACTTTATAACTCACATAGTGTGCTTCCTTCATTATTTGTTCTTTTAAGTTGTTTACTTCATGAACACAGAGCCTCAATCTGAACCTCCAAATTCCATAAAAAATGACGAATCCAAGAGCCTTTTTTGCCTCGACATTCTTCTTTAGTTTCACTATTTAAGGACCCTTGTTTTAGGCTTCTTTAATATGATCAATCAATAGTGGCTTGACATGTAAATGTGCCAAGAGCACTCTCGAGTCTGCTACTTCAAACCAAATGCCCAAGTCATACAGTCTTCGTATTTTCCTTCACTAATGGTCACCTATGCACTTGAATGTGGGTTAAGCTTCCTATTGACTTTCTGCTTAAAGCATTTGCCACCACATTCGCCTTTCCTAAGTGATATAAAATATCACAATCATAATCCTTAAGCAACTCTACCCATCTACGTTGCCTAAGATTCAAATTGTTTTGGTGGAAAAAGTACTTTAAGCTCTTATGGTCAATATAGATTTCACATTTCTCCCCATATAAGTAGTGCCTCCAAATTTTCAATGCGAACACTATCACAACCATCTCTAAATTATAGGTCGAGTAATTTAATTCATGCTTCCTCAACTACCTAGAAGTATAAGCTATTACCCTGCCATTATGCATTAGCACACATCCGAGTTCCACTCGCGAAGCGTCACAGTAGACTGCCAATCCCCTTTGTCAGAAGGCAATGCCAAAACAAGTGTCGAAATAAGATAAGTCTTAAGTTTCTGGAAGCTCTCTTGACATTCTTTTGACCATTGAAATTTCACTTGATTCTGAGTGAGCTTGGTAAAGGGAGCTGCAATCTTGGAGAAATCTTTAACAAACCTTCTATAATATCCTACCAAGCCTAAGAAACTTCTAATTTTAGTCACACTGGTAGGGTGAGGCCAATTTATAATGGCTTCTATCATCTTTAAATCCACGTGAAGTCCTTCTTTATTAACCACATGCCCTAAGAAATTTACACTGTTAAGCCAAAATTCACACTTGGAAAGTTTGGCATACAATTGATGTTCTTTCAAGGTTTGCAATACCAAGTGAAGTTGCTTTTCGTGCTAGTCTTTACTCTTCAAATGCACCAAAATGTCATTAATGAACACGATGATGAATTTGTCTATAAATGGCTTGAATACCCTATTCATTAAATCCATAAAAGTAATCGGTACATTCGTTAACCCAAAAGGCAACACTAAGAATTCATAATGCCTATATCTAGTTTGAAATGCTGTCTTGGGTACATCTTCCTTCCTAATTCTTAACTGGTGGTAGCCCAATCTCAAATCTATTTTTGAGAAGTGACTCGCTCCCTGCAACTGGTCAAATAGATCATCAATCTGAGGAAGGGGGATACTTGTTCTAAATGTTTACCTTGTTGAGTTGCCTATAATCAATACACAATCTCATAGAACCATCCTTCTTCTTTACAAACAGCACTGGTGCACCCTAAGATGAACTATTGGGATGAATGAACCCCTTATCGAGCAAGTCTTACAACTGCACCTTTAACTCTTTCAAATCGACTGGTGCCATTTGGTAAGGAGGTATGGAGATTAGATTCATCCCTGGTAGTACCTCGACATTGAATTCAATCTCCCTTTTGGGTGGAAATCCTGGTAACTCATCAGATACTCCTTAACAATTGAAATTTGTTCTAATCCCTTAACTTCGTATTTGGTATCCCTGACATAGGCCAAATACCCTTTACATCCCCTTTATAGTAGTCTCCTCACTCTAATGGCAGAGATCAAGTTATGGGGTACTTCGCTTCTTTCCACTTGGTACTCAAACTTGTCTCCTAAGGGCAATTTAAACACAATCCTCTTTTTATGGAAATCTATAGTGTCATAGTGCTTAGACAATCAATTAATGCCTAAGATAACATTAAATTCTAAGATGGGCAATTATGCCAAGTCTACCTCAAGCTCTCTATAATTTATTTTCACTATGCATAAGGAGAAAATATTTTGGACTTCTATTTCTTCCTCTAAAGAGGGTAGATAGAATCAATGGGTTCCCTAACAGTTTGCATGCCATGGGTAAATTCTTAGCAAAATGAGAAGACATAAAAGAATGGGTAACCCCCAAGTCAAACAATACTTTAGCATTTATAGTTTGGACAGAGAGAGTACCTGTTACAACTATATTTGAGGCGTGTGCTTCCTGTTGGTTCAAATGAACACTCTTCCTCTGCCTCGTCCCATAAGGGCTTACCCCAAAGCTTGACCTGCTCATTGGCCAACCTCGATACCTCTACCAGTACTTCCTCGCTCAGCCTGCACTCCACTATTCCCAACCCTCTCCATCTAAATTATAGATTGAGAAGCTTGAGGTCTACCAGTTGGTGCAGCTTGTGGGTAGTCTTTCACAAAATGCCTTGGTTGTTTACATCTAAAACAAGCACTAGTTTCCAGATAACACTAACCTTTATGTAACTTTCCACAGGTAGGGCATAGAGGTGCCGAGCTTGTTGTGCCAAGGCTCATTTGAGAAGTAGATCGAGAAGGATTTGGCCTCAACTGAGACCTTCTTATCTATCCTTGAATACTAACCTGTAGGACTGACTAATAAGAAATGTCCATGCTTCTCACCCCATTATCTTCCTTATTCAGCTTGGATGAGCTTCCTATCCTCGTCTTCTTCTTCTGTTCCTTTGCGACCTTCGCCTTTATCTCTATGTTCTCAATTACCTTAGCCTTGTCCACTATCTTGGAGAATAAATTGAATTCATGGACAACCAATACTTTGAATAGAGGAGCAATTAACCCTCTTCGAAAGTGTTGAATATGAGCCGCTTCATTTGGCACTAAAGTTGGAGCAAACTTGCTCAGTTGGCTGAAATTTTTAGCGTATTCAAATACAGACATATTTGGAGTTTGTACTAGCCTTTCGAACTCCATTGCCCTCCCCTTCCTTACAATTTTTGGGAGGAATTCATTTATCACCATTCCCTTGAATTGCTCCCAGGTGACTTCCTCGTCATTCTAAAGCAGTCTAGATAAGCTTCACTTAAACCATTCATTTGCATCACTTTTCATATGGTGACCAGCGAACTCCATCGCTCTCCTATCTATAATGCTTAAGATCTATGCCTTATCCTCCACCTCCTCAAGAAAAATATGTAGGGTCTACATCACTTTTATACTCGAGGAGTTTAAGCTTCAAAAAATTTTCAAAGGAAACTTCCTCGACTTGAGGCACAACTTGTGGCTGATGAAGAGCTACGAAAAATGGAGCAACAGGAGTAGCAAGAGCAAGAGGGACAAGCTTCTACCTCTGCTGGGCCACAAACTTGACCAAAATCTCATAGTTTCGCTGGAGCTAGTCCAGTCTTTGAGCTATTGCGGCTGCATTAACATGAGGTGTAGGGGGAGGAGCTACATTTTCCCTCGCTCGTCCAATAGAACTTTTGTTAGGTGGAGAAACTCATATAGGATGACCTCGCCCTCGCCCTCATCCACATCGAGGAGGCATCTCACTGCAAAATAAACATAGAGAAACTATTTAGACTTATAACATAATGATATGCTAATATATATCAAAGGAAAATATAACAATGACGACAAAGGATCCTATGCTCTATACTTTTTCTAGTAATTCATATCTCAAGTTAATAAACTTACAAGGTCTCTTATACCTTTAAACTCAATTACAATTAAACCTAATCTTTGATACCACTTTGTCATACCTCAAACTCCAAAAGTGTGATGGTCCTAAGGCGTAGGTAGGTTTAAGACTGCCAAACACCCGTAGAACCCAATAGTACTGTCGATAGAAAGCCTGAATCAAATAGCAACTATCAATAATGTTAATCATACATTTATAAGAAATTCATAACTTTCCATTCATTTCAATTGATGAAACCATACATCAATATGTTCACTCTACAGAGCATCTAAAGTTTTAAAAACTTATAATAATTTGTACAAAACAAAGTCTTTAAAATTGTACATTAATGGTAGTTTTGAGGAAGAAGAATCACAAAGCTCAGTTCTATCAGTCTCTAAGCTCTTCGACTCGCCTACTTGAAATCCACAGACAATGAGGGTGACCCGTCAATTCAGTAAATCATGAAATGCATTATCACTTGGGGTCCTCAAATAAGCAATGATCTTATATACATACAATAAATATCAATATTAAAGGAATCAACAAACAATATAATACGTGCAAAAAAAAGGCACCAAGGGTTCAGTACGCTTCGACAAAACAATACAATCATAATATACCAAATCGATATTCAATCAGTAAAGGTAGTAACTTCTCCCTTTTAACAGTTACATATGTTTGGCCAAGCATATACCTAGGGTATAAGGCAGACGCTGACAATTTAGACTCTATCAATTGAGTCACCGATGCACACGGTCTAATTATTTTTTTCCCCATTAGTGAGGCGTTTTGTCAAACATGTGGTCAGTGGCTTAGTAAGGGTATAGCAATTAGTTGGCCCAATGGCCTTATTATTTTCAATTAGAACAATAATCAGTTTAATATTTACGAAGTAGCATTCAACCTTTAAGTAATGAAACAATAAGGCTATCTAACATTTAAATCTCAATAGGTAGTGATAATCATAATATTATTAACAATATTCATAACACAATTCAGTCATTTTGTATAGTTAAACCCAAAGAAAGGATTTAAACAGAATATTTCGTAGTGGGTTTACCATGTGTTCTTACATTTCATAACTTACCTTAAAGTTAATCCTTCACTAAAGCTCCGATCACTTCTACAAACATGATGCTTATCAATTCTTGGCTCAGTTAGCCTACAATCAACTCTTGCTTTAACTAATTCTTTTAAAGAAAGGTAGAAGAAAGAGATATCACTTAGATTTAAGATTTCTCTAAAGAGTTTATGATTTCTTTGAAGGAATACAAGAACTCATATTGAAGAATAGAAAATGTCCAAGTGTTGGTAGTTCTGGACATCTTTTATAGAGAGAAAAAGAATAAAGCATTAATTATAGTGGCTGACAAAGTATTCAGTGGTAGGTGACTTGTATCCTTAGCCATAAATTTCATGCAATATTGTTCAAAGTTAGGTAGCTTACATTCTCATCCATACAATTTCTACAATACTGTTCATGGGTAGGTAGTTTGCAATCTAAGCTATGCAATCTCATGCAACTTGTAGACAATAACCTTAAACTTATTTATCCACTGTATAATGTTATATGTTATCAAGCCATTCAGTTCACTTCACAAAGCTATACAAGCATCTATCACCCTCGATACCAAGCTCATTAGCTTGCTTTGCTTGTACTAAGCTCGTCCTCTCTCTACGCTACTCCTATATCAAGTTCGTCTTTATCTTCATCATCGAAGCCTCTCGCTTATCTTATATCGAGCTTGTCTTCATCCTCTTCAATTTGTCTATCTCGTCAATTCACATTCCTATACTTTGAGGTTTCATCTTCGTCAGCAATTGCTTATCCTTATAATCGAACCTCATTCTTATCATCAAAACTTCGCATTGGCTTCTCAGCTTTGTCTTTAATAGCAAAATCTTAGAAATAAATTTTAATTAATCCACAACTTAAAAGATACTTAAAATGATATTATTGTCTTTTCATTGCATTAAAGTAACTTGAAATGTTACAAGTATAAACAAATCTGGGGTGTTACACCGCAGCTCCTCAAATGCAAAGCCTCTAGTCCGTCCACACGAACTCTGACCAATCAAGTTCTTCCTTTTGTACTTAGGTTTCCTTTGATCTCTTCTCTAGTTGGCCCAAAGTGGATCAATGGCCTTCCTCTTATACACTTTGGAAGCTATTAGGTTTATTGTTGTTTTGGTCTTTCAATTGCTAAGGCAATTAATATGTAATTGATTCTTTCTCAAATAATTAGAAGTAAAGGTAGAAAAAGATGAAGATAATGAATAAGAACTCTTCTTCTTTATTTATCTCACTCTAATTTCTCACACCCTCTCTCTACATAATTACAAGGAAGAAGCAAGTGAATTCTTCAATCTTACATACCAAGTTCTTTCTCAAAGAACCCTAGAAAAGAATAAGAAGAAGATAATGAAGAACTCTTTTTCTTCACTCTCTCTCTCTCTTTTTAGTTTTTGATGTAAAAAGAAAATGAAGACTAAGCTTATCTTTATTTGCTTCTTCCTTTTTCCTTTTATATTATTTACACTACCCACTAACACTTAGTGGTAGGTGAGAGACAAGGAAGATAATGAAGAGTTAGTGGAAGACAAGGAGAAGATGGTGAATGATAATGGTCATTCTATGTCTCTCATTAACTTGGTCATTTTCCTTTTAGGCTTAGTGGATTTTTCCTATACCAAACTCATCACATGGACTTGAAAGATCTAGCCCAACAATTGTGCTATGATTTTCCATTAAGTCCAAACAACTCTCTTCCACAACAATTGTGGACTTGGGCCCACATCTCATGTAAGAGCCAATTTTGTCCTTCTTTGCAATTAAGTCCCAAACTCTTTCAATTAAGTCCTTCCCATTTATGTCTCACATAAATTAAGACTTAATTAATATAAACTATATTTGAATTAAACTTCAAGACATGCTAGGGACCTTATAAATTTAATTGCAAGTTTAATCATATTACCACTAATTAATTAATTAAACAATTTAATTAATAATTATGGTAATTGTTAGCTTGATCGGTTCAAGTCCTTTTGTGTGTGACTTTCTAAGTTCATGCCTAATTAGCAATAAGAGCAAGAAAATACCTTTTCTCTACTAATTGTAGAATTCTCATTCCATACTTAGTTCCCATAAGTCGTGAGTGACGCCTAGCATAACATATCATGACTACCTAATTAAAGATGAATGTTTATAGCTGATTATTTACATTCTAGGGACCATCGATCATAATTACCATACAATCGAATCCCTTTATAAACGATCACAATCTCAGCTAGGGTCATGGATTGTATCAAACCCTAATGTGCCTTAATCATATGACATCATCTTGATTCTAATTCTTGATATGAGTGGATTCCTACTAGAAACTCTTTCCAGTAAATCTGACTGTCCTGGCCAGGAACTTAAGTATCAAGAATAACCAAATAGTATAGGATCTTATCCTCGTTTACTCAACTTGAGGTAATGAATCTCTTCTTGGATGATCACCTATTTCTATACACAACTTATCAGGGCCATCACATGCCATATATTCGTGCGTGGCTAGCACTGCTATGTAAGCAGTAATAAATCCTAACCACCTATGCACAAGATAACTGTGTCACCTCAGTTCAAAGGATTATGTACATTATTATGACCTAGATGGCGAATCATTGATAAGTAGTAAAACTCCATGTTATCATCATCTGATGTCACAGTTCAACCTACTCGTCTTCTGAGTGTCCACGTGCTTGATTTGACATCATATATCAAGTAGCATGAGACTCACTACGTCACGCCTTAACTTTAGTGGCGCGACGATCCTAGGGCATGGATAGGTTTAAGACCACCGAAAATCCGTAGAACCCATACTACGCCCTAGATCCATACTGTTGTCCCCATGTATATTTTGATGATACCAAAACTTTATTTAATTAAGCTGTATATTATTGAGAAATATTCATTAAAGCATATGTGCACAATTACTTGCTATATCTAGTTGTATATATGTTGTTTCAGGGAGTAACAGGTGTTACTCAACATTTCACCCCTGTTATTGCCCATTTGTGGTTTATTGTTTTGTCAAACACAGATTAGTCACAACTGTTACTAGGCATTCACTTTCATTACTTATGTTGACAAGAAATTTGCATTGGCACTAAGTATGAGGAAGATTGATGAAGCTAAAAGATGATTTTTGGATGTCTATTGAAGTCAAAGGCATCTGATGGTGTAACAGTCGTAATCAAAGTGTCACAACCGTTACACAAATTCAAGATTCAAACAAAAGCTTCATTCACACCCGTTATGTAAGCTTCATAGCCATTATGCAAAGTGTCACAACCGTTACGCAAAGCGTCATAACCATTACGTAAAGTGTCACAGCCGTTACCACTTGAAGACAAACAAAAAATATAGTCATTTATAGTCGTTAGAATTTGTCTGGATCAGTTTTCAAAGCACAGAAATTATATTTTAGAGCTGATATTGAAGATCTATAAATACATAAAGCTTCCAAATGAATTAGAAGTGATTCCAAGTGATCAAAAGTGTTATCTAAGCTTAAAAATAATAATCCTCTTCTTCTCTATTCAAGAACACATTTGCTCTTCAACTTACATCTTTTGTGTTCATTGTTGTAAATGCCATAAGATTAATTCTTATCTTTTGATAGCTTATATTTGTTAGTCATTGAGTGAATTAAAACCTCAAACATTGTTTAAAATCTCTTGTATTATGCGAAATCCCGTATAACTATTGTATAGGCGAAATCCCGGAGAACTAGGGCAAAATCTTGTATCATCATTGTAAAGCATTGGGCACAATCCCGAATCACTAGTGGAACCCTAAATTGATGTGATTTAGGAGAAGTGGATGTAGGAGAAGAGATTGGCTCCGAACCACTATAAATTTGGCTAAACTTTTTCTATCTCATATCTTTTAATTATGCTATTTAATTTTAATTTATCACTATATTACATATAGGATGAAGAATTGCATTAGAAATTTAAATTCCTATTCACTCCCCTCTAGGATTTGTCATACTTGGGCTAACAATTGGTTTTCAGAGCTTGTGTTTTTTATTTGCATAAAATCCAACAATTTTAAGAGTTAACGATCATTATGTTAGGTACTTCAAAGACTCTATTGTTTTGTGGTTCTAACTACAACCGATGGAAGGTGAGAATGAGATTTCATATAAGGTCTAAAGGATATGGCCTTTGGAAAATTGTAGAGAAAGGTTCATTCAGCCCCATGGATGAAAATACAAACCAGCCTAAGGATCCCTTCAAGTTACACCACGAAAGATAAGAGAAAATTGACATTAAACTATAAAATGGTAGACCTTCTATTTTGTGCTCTTGATGAAACTAAATTTAACCGAGTTTCCGCTTGTGAATCCGCCAAGGAAATATGGGAAGTATTGAGGATGACACATGAAAGCATAAGTCAAGTAAATGATACAAAAATGAATATCACATCAAGTTTCAAAAATTTCAACATGAAAGAAGATGAGTCTATCTCCGATATGTATAAGAGGTTGACAACCATTATGAATGATCTAAATGGGCTTAAGAAGACATTCACTCAAAAAGAGCTAATCACCAAGTTTTTAAGATCCTTATCGGAGAAATTTGATTCAAAAGTGGATGCAATTGAAGAATCCAAAAATTTAAGCTCACTAACTCTTAAAGAGATAGTTGGAAATCTCATCACCTATGAGATGAAGAATAACAAGGGAGAAAGAGAAAAGCACTACAAAGAAAGAATGATTCATTGCATTTAAAGCTTTAATTGAGGAAAGAGATGAGTCCTCAAGCGAAAATGATGAGCAAGAAATGCTACTTCTTGCTAAGAGATTCAACAAGTTCCTTTCTAAAGACAAAGAAAAAAAAATAAAAAAAATAAAATAAGACATTTGAAAAAAAATAAGACATATGCAGCTTGGAGTGAAAGTGATACTTCTAGTGATGAAGACTATCCGAAAGTGATGAAGATGAGAGAGTCAATCTATGCTTCATGGCATTAGATGATCAACAAGAAGAAAATGAGGTAACTTCTAGTTCTTATTCTTTTGATGAATTAATGGAAATTTTTTTAATTATTGCTAAAGAAAATAAAATTTTGAAAAAGAATTTAGTGCATTTGAAAAATGAGCATGAAAATTGTTTGATTGAGCCAAAATTTAATTTTGCGAAAATTTCAAAACAAAAGGAAAAACTTTTATTTCAAGTGGATGAATTGAAAAATGCTTTTGAAAAACTCTCTAGTGAGTATGAGAAAATCAAGAGTGAGCTAAAAGACTCAAATGAACTTTTGAGAAAATTTACTATTGGTAGCAAAACTCTTGAGGACATCATTGCTTCACAAAGGGGTGTATTTGACAAAGCGGGTTTGGGTTATAAAAGTGTTTTCAAAGAAAAGAAATATAATAGTTTCTTTGAGAAAGATGAAATTCAACCCAAAGCTTTGACAAAATGTTTTTATTGTCATCGTCATCGTCATGCAATTAAAAATTGTCCTATTAAACTTAGGAAACCATATACTATTAGGAAGGTTTGGATTCTAAAGGAATTAAAGCCAATTCCTAAGAGTGATTGGGTTCCTAAAGGAACTAACAATGATGGACCCAAAATCATTTGGGTACCGACGAAGGACAAATCATCTCTTTTGTATGTAGCACAAAAGCAAAATTCAAGAAAGTAATCCACAAAAGATGTGCATAGATCATGTGAAGAGGAAAAAGGACAAATCACAAGGTTGGATAATGTCACGACCCGACTCACGAGCCGCGACGGTCCTAGGGCATGGGTAGGCGTAAGGCCACCAAAAACTCGTAGAACCCAATACTATACTATAACCAATCATGCATATACGATTCCCAGATCAGAACCCCAAACACATTACTATAACAATCCACATCATCCATTCAATAAAGGAATTCCATTAATACAATAAAGTAATAGGTCATATATTACAATCCCAAATTGAATAAATAATACTTAATCATCATATACAACATCACAATGACCATGGAACTGTAATACCCTAACCTTATGAACAATTGATTTAATGCTATTGCATGATTATTGATGTGAATCTAATGCTATTGCATGATGTGTTTGAATGTTGAATTAATGATTAAATTCAACAAGTATGTGTATATGTGAATAAGTAAATGAGAATGGTGAATGCATATAAATGAAATATGCCATAGTGACTAAAAAGAAATTTTAGTGCCATAACTGTGAAAAATAGAAAGTTCTGTGCTAGAAATATAATTATAAG
>CATKHJ010091584.1:0-19518 GCA_949750685.1 Vernicia montana | reverse complement strand
GGTGGCTGAAATTTGAAACATGCCTGAAATTTGAAACTTTAGTTACACTTTTTGAGCCTATTTTATTCCAATGTTACAATTGTTCTAGTTTAGTAGATTTACTTAATATCATAGGTAGCTTGACTGTTTTTCTAAAAAAATAAAAAATAAAAAGTTTGTGCAAAGGAGCTTTGAAAATGTATACATATTCCGCTTTTCTTGACTCTTTTTAAAAAAAAAAAAGGTTGAGATTATGAATAGTGCTAGTAGCCATTTGAGTGTGTGATTCTAGCTGAGTAACCGGAGGCTGGTACCACAAATGTTTGCATTCACGTAAAAAGGCTAGGATGACAATTCAAACAAGTCGGTCTCCTTATTTAATTGAAAAGAAAACATGAAAATGAAATGCATGATCAAAAAGAAAAGTCAAAGGAATAGTCAGGCACCTAAGAGAAAAATATTTATACTTCTACTTCTCTTAAACTTTTGTCTCTGTGGAATTGTTTGCTCAAACTTGTAACTTTAGAATTTAGGTTTCAGGTTTTAGAGATTTCTTGATTTGGCTACTATGTTTGAGAATTGGCATTTGATTGAGGATGTTGAGCCTTGTTGATTACAAGTTGTTGTCAAACTCTTTGAATTTCTTAGACTAGAGAGGGTAGATTTTATTTCTTACTATTGCTACGATTTAATTTGCTTGAGGACAAGCAAATACTCAAGTGTGGGGGAATTTGATAAATGCTTAATTGATTACATTTTACCCTTTGTTCTTAATGTATTTTAACTTTAAATTGATTTTAATTTGTTTGTTTAAGTATTTTTCAAAGTTCTTTTAGGAATTCTTCATGTTTTGAGATGCCATAGATCAATACTATCAGAATCACGGATGAAAATTGAGGAATGGAGCATTGTTGGGCAACTTGGTAGGTGACAGTAGAATTGATATGCCCAGAATAGTACGAGCGTACCATTTCAAGTCCTGGGCGTACCATTTATTTTGTGTCACAGTAGTATGCCCCAATTTCACCCTTATAGAAACCGTCGATACGCCCAGTGATACTGGCATATCACGGGCGTATCAGGCTAATTTTCAAAGGTATAAAGCTGATCTGAAACAAAAATAAAGGGGGCTTTTTGGGAGTTCGAAGAAACCCGAGCCTTGTGGCTAGGAATTTTAGGTTCCTTTAGGTTCTTAGATAGTTTAGAACTTTATTTTAGAGAGATTGAATTGTAAATCAAGATAAAAGATCCATATTTGTATAGATTTGAAGTAGGAAATCAATGATTGAAGGAGGAGATTTCTGCACATCTTCCATGGATGGTTTGAGTTTTTTTGTTTCTTCTCTCTTTCATTTTTCATCTTTAAATTCTATCATGAACCAATTGTATCCTATTTAGATATTGATGAACCCTTGTTATTGATTGAATGGATTGAATAATTTAGGTTTTGATTAATTTCATCTTTGATTGTCTTGTTTTTATGATTAATCTCTTTTATTCTAATTAATAATTGCTAGCTTGTTAATTAGATATAGTTTCGATGTTAATTGAGTAGCGATACCTTAATATGGATTGATCACTCATAGGGATTGAGGACTGATTGGGGTGCTAGAGATAGACCTACAAGATCCTTTGGTGCTTTGTTCCTTATTCTTAATGCATGACTTATTTTTTTGTGTTTGAGAAGAGATTCCTTCCACTCTACTTAGGAATTAGGGATTAAATCGCTCGAGCGAGGTTTTAGTCTAAATTAGTGGAATGCCAATTCAATATATTGTATGTTTAATCAATTCCATTATTCATAACATTCATGATAGGCTAGGGGGATTCGTATCTAGATAGCTTTATTCTTATTTATATCTTTCAATCTTCTCACCTTTTAGTTTAGTTTTAATTTTAGTTTTATTATCCTAAATCTTTTATTCACTAGATAATAGTTGAAGTTTGAGCTAGTACTTATAAACATTCCTCGTGGAAAACAATAATTTACTCATCATTTTATTACTTGATAACGACCTGTGCACTTGCAGTTATTAGTGTGCATTTCGGCGCATCACCGAAATCGAAAATCCGGGTGGCGTTATAGGAGCCACAAGATACCATTGGAAAGATTACTCAATGATCTTCAATTTTCAACTTAGGTAAAACTTGGGTTGCATTATTTTCTAGGGTAAAAATAGTCGTTAAGCAGAGGAAAATTTTCATAGGTATACCATTTTGGTTTTTGGAACACATTGTACTTTTTGTTGATTATTAGTTTATGCATTTTTTTGAAAATTTTCCATTCTAGCTAGGATCACGGTTTAATTACAATGCCTTAGTATCCCTAGGGTGAAAACAAATCCAAATCTCGTTCGGACCTCGGGACCCAAATTTTCATAGGTATATCCCTTTGGTTTTCAAGACCCGTTGTACTTTTTATTGATAATCAATTTATGCATTATTTTAAAAAAATTTAAGTATTATCTAGGATCACAATTTAATTACAATGCCTTAATATCCTTAGGATGAAAAAGAAACCCAAATCTCACTCGGACCCTCAAGACCCAAATTTTTATAGTTATATCCCTTTAGATTTCGAGACTCGGTATACTTTTTATTGATGATAAGTTTATAAATTAGTTTGAAAGTTTCTAAGTTTTATCTAGAATCACGGTTTAATTACAATGCCCTAGCATCCCATAGATGTAAAGAAACTCAAGTTTTGCTTGGCCAAAGAGGCAAATTTTCATAGGTATACTTTTTGGTTATCGAGAGTTGCACTTTTATAGATGTCATCTTATGCATTATTTTGAAAATTTTTAAGTTCTAACTAGGTTCATAACTTAGCAGTTGTTTAGCTCTATGAATAATATTTTTGTAGGTATCTCGTGTGTCTGATAACTCCTCCCGTATAAGGTTTAGCGGCCTCCAAACATTTCCGACGAATCATTGCCTTTGCCTGTTCGGCGACACACCTGATCTTTAAAAGGCTGAAATCGAAGATTCGGGTGGCATTATGGGAGCCACAAGATATTGTTGAAAAGCTTACTCAGTGATCTATGACATACCACTTGGTTAAAACTTGGGTTGCATCATTTTTAGGGGCAAAAATAGCTGTTAAGCAGAGGAAAATTTTAATAGGCATACCCCTTTGGTTTTCGAAACCCATTGTATTTTTTTATTGATTATTAGTTTATGCATTTTTTTTTTGAAAAATTTAAGTTTTTACTAGGATCACGGTTGAATTACAATGCCTTAGTATCCTTAGAGTGCAAAGAAATACACATCTCGCTTGGACGTTTGGCCCAAATTTTCATAGGTATACCCTTTTTGGTTTTAAGACCAGGTGTGCTTTTTATAGATGATAGGTTTATGAATTATTTTGAAAGTTTTTAAGTTCTAACTAGGATCATAATTTAATTACAATGCCTTAGCATCTCTTTTGGTTTTCGAAACTCAAATTTTGCTTGGCCAAGGAGGCAAGTTTTCATAGGTATACTTTTTAGTTATCGAGAGTCGCACTTTTATAGATGTAATCTTATATATTATTTTGAAAATTTTTAAATCCTAATTAGGATCATAACTTAACACTTGTTTAGCTCTATGAATAAGCTTTTTGTAGGTATCTGGTGCGTCTCATAACTCCTCCCGAATAAGGTTTAGCGGCCTCCAAAAATTTCTGACGAATCCTTGCCTTTCTCTGTTCGACAACACACCTGACTTTCAAAAGGCCGAAAACGAAGATCCGGGTAGTGTTTTGGGAGTCTCAAGATAGCATTGAAAAACTTACTCAGTGATCTAGAGTGTACAACCTGGGTAAAACCAGGGTTGCATCATTGTTAGGGGAAAAAATTACCGTTAAGCTGAGAAAAATTTTCATAGGTATACATCCATTTGGTTTTCGAGACCCGTTGTACTTTTTGTTGATTATTAATTTATGCATCTTTTTAAAAAAAATTTAAGCTCTAGCTAGGATCATGATTTAATTACAATGACTTAGTACCTCTAGGGAGCAAAGAAATCCAAATCTTTCTCGGACCCCCGGATCCAAATTTTCATTGGTATACCTTTTGGTTTTTGAGACCTATTGTACTTCTTGTTGATGATCAGTTTATGTATTATTTTGAAAATTTTTAAGCATTATCTAGGATCACTGTTTAATTACAAAGCCTTAGCATCCTTAGGATGCAAAAGAAAACCAAATCTCGCTCGGACCATTGAGACCCAAAATGAAGATCTGGGAAGAGTTACAGGAACTGTAAGACACCATTGGAAAGCTTACTCAGTGAACTCCCGCATACCGATTTGGTAAAACCCGGTTGTAGTAATTTTAAGGGAAAAAATCAGTCATAAAGCATAGAGCAACTGGATTTACCTTTTTGTATTTTTTGTATTATCCATTTTTTTTCGAATGGTATTGGAATCAAAAAGCCCCAAAAGCTCAGTGGTTGTTTAGCTCTCTGAATAAACTTTTCGTAGGTATCTCGTGCATCTCATAACTCCTGCTAGATAAGGCATAGCGACCTCTAGAAATTTTTGACGAATCCTTGCCATTGTAAGCTCAAAATCAATGATTCGGGTGGCGTTATAGGAATCGCAAGATACTGTTTGAAAGCTTACTAAGTGAAAATAGCGTACAACCATGGTGAACCCTGGGTTTCATCATTTTTAAGGGCAAAAATAATAGTTAAGCAGAGGATAACTGGCATTACCTTTTCTGTATTTTTATTATTTTCTGCATTTTTCTATTTCAAAAAGGTAAACAAAAATGAAATTCCACGCAAATGCAGCAACTGTTTAGCTCTCTAAATAAGCTTTATATAGATATCTCTAAACCTAGTTGTGGTCGTTTTAAAGGACAAAATCAATCATAAAGTAGAGAACAATTGTATTTACCTGTTTGTATTTTCTGTATTATCCATGTTTTCGAACGAAATTGAAATCAAAATGCCCTAAGAGCTAAATGGTTGTTTATCTCTCAGAATAAGCTTTCAGTAGGTATATCGTTCGTCTCATAACTCTTCCCGGATAGGGTTTAGTGGCCCTTAGAAATTTCAGATAAATCCTTGTCATTACCTGTCCGACGACAAACCTGACCTTCAGAAGGCCAAAATTGAAGATCCAGGAGGTGTTTTAGGAGCCGCAAGATAACGTTGGAAAACTTACTCTATGATTTATAGCGTACATTAGCGTAAAACTCGGGTTGCATCATTTTCAGGGGCAAAAATAGCCATTAAGCAGAGAAAAATTTTAATAGGTATACCCTTTTGGTTTTCGGAACCCATTGTACTTTTTATTGATTATTAGTTTATGCATTTTTTTTAAGTTCTAACTTGGATCAGGGTTTAATTACAATGCCTTAGTATCCCAAGATTTAAAAGAAATGCACATCTCACTTGGACCCTAGGGCCCAAATTTTCATAGGTATACTTTTTTGGTTTTCGGGACCTGGTGTACTTTTTATTAATGATACGTTTATGAATTATTTTGAAAGTTTTTAAGTTCTAGCTATGATCACAGTTTAATTACAATGCCATAGCATCTCAGAGATGCAAAAAAACTCAAATTTTGCTTGGCCAATGAGGCAAATTTTCATAGGTAAACTTTTTGGTTATCCAGAGTGACACTTTTATAGATGTCATCTTAGGCATTATTTAAAAAAATTTTAAGTTCTATCCAGCATCATAGCTCAGCAGTAGTTTAGCTCTCTGAATAAGCTTTTTACAGGTATATCATGCCTCTCATAACTCCTCCTGGATAAGGTTTAGTTGCCTTCAGAAATTTTTGACGAATCCTTGCTGTTGATTGTCCAGCGATGCATAAGACCTTTAGAAGGCCGAAAAATGAAGATTCGGGTGGTGTTATGGGAGTCGCAAGATACCATTGAAAAGGTTACTCAGTGATCTACAGTGTACAACTTGGGTAACTCGGGTTGTATCATTTTTAGGGGAAAAAATTACTATTAAGCAGAAGAAAATTTTCATAGGTATATCATTTTGGTTTTCTGAACCTATTGTACTTTTTGTTGATTATTAATTTATGTATCTTTTTAAAAAAATTTTAAGCTCTAGCTAGGATCACGGTTTAATTACAATGACTTAGTACCCCTAGGGAGCAAAGAAATCCAAATCTTGCTCAGACCCCCGGATCCAAATTTTCATAGGTATATCTTTTGGTTTTCGAGACCTATTGTACTTCTTATTGATGATATTTTATGTATTATTTTGAAATTTTTTAAGCATTATCTAGGTTCATAGTTTAATTACAATGCCTTAGTATCCATAGAATGTAAAAAAAAAACCCAAATCTCGCTCGGACCATTGAGACCCAAATTTTTATAGGTATACCCCTTTGGTTTTCGAGACCCAGTGTACTTTTTGTTGATGATAAGTGTATGCATTATTTTTAAAGTTTTTAAGTTCTAGCTAGGATCATGGTTTAATTACAATGCCCTAGCATCTTAGAGATGCAAAGAAACTCAAATTTCACTTGGCCAAGGAGGCAAATTTTCATAGGTATAGTTTTTGGTTCTCGAGAGTTGCACTTTTATAGATGGCATCTTATGCATTATTTTGAAAATTTTTAGGTATGTTGTGCGTCTCATAACTCATCCCGGATAAAGTTTAGCGGCCTCCAGAAATTTTTTATGAATCCTTGTCGTTGCCTGTCCGGCGACACGCCTGATCTTCAAAAGGCTGAAATCAAAGATCAGGAGGCATTATGGGAACCACAAGATACCGTTGGAAAGATTACTTAGTGATCTACAATGTACTACAAGGGTAAAATCCGAGTTGCATCATTTTCAAAGGCAAAATAGCCGTTAAGCAGAGAAAAAGTTTCATAGATATACTCCTTTGGTTTTCGGAACCCGTTGTACGTTTTGTTGATTATTAGTTTATGCATTTTTTTAAAAAAATTTAAGCTCTAGCTAGGATCACGGTTTAATTACAATGACTTAGTATCGCTAAGGTGCAAAGGAATTCAGAATCCTGCTCGGACCCTTGGGACCCAAATTTTCATAGGTATACCCTTTGGTTTTCGAGACCCATTGTACTTCTTGTTTATGATCAGTTTATGTATTATTTTGAAAAGTTTTAAGCATTATCTAGGATCACGATTTAATTACAATGCCTTAGCATCCCTAGGCTGCAAAAGAAACCCAAATCTCACTTGGCCCACCGAGACCCAATTTTTCATAGGTATAAACCTTTGGTGTTCGAGACCCGGTGTACATTTTGTTGATGATAACTATATACATCATTTTGAAAGTTTCTATGTTCTAGTTAGGATCACGGTTTAATTATAATGTCCTAGCATCCCAGAGATGCAAATAAACTCAAATTTTGCTTGGCCAAGGAGGGAAATTTTCATTGGAATACTTTTTGGTTATCTAGAGTTGCACATTTATAGATGTCATCTTACACATTATTTTGAGAATTTTTAGGTTCTAACAGGATCATAACTCAGTGGTTGTTTAGCTCTCTGAATAAGATTTCAGTAGGTATCTCGTGCATCTCATAACTCCTCCAGGATAAGGTTTAGCGGCCTCCGGAAATTCCCGATGAATCCTAGCCGTTGCCTTTCTGGCGACACACCTGACTTTCAGAAGGCCGAAATCGAAGATTCGGGTGGTGTTATAGAAGCCGCAAGATACCATTGAAAAGTTTACTCAGTGATCTCTAACGAACAACCCGGGTTATATATTTTTAAGGGGCAAAAATAATAGTTAAGCATAGGAAAACTGGTGTTAACTTTTTGTATTTTTATTCTTTTTTGTATTTTTCCAATTCCTGATGTTATACAGAAATGAAATGCCATGCAAGTGCAGCAACTGTTTATCTCTCTAAATAAGCTTTCTGTAGGTATCTCTCGTGTCTTATAACTCCTCCCGGATAAGGTTCATCGATCTCCAGAAATTCTGGCGCGATATCGACGTACCCTTGCCGCTGCATGTTCTGCAGCACCTTACATTTAGAAGGTCCAAAATGAAGATCCGGGAAGAGTTACTGGTGCCGTAAGATACCATTTGAAAGGTTACTCAATGAACTACGACATACAGACTTGAAAAAACTCAGTTGCAATCGTTTTAAAGGACAAAATTAGTTGTAAAACAGAGAATAACTATATTTACCTATTTGTATATTATGTATTATCGATGTTTTTGAACAAAATCGAAATCAAAATGCCCAAAAACTAAGCGGTTGTTTAGCTATCTGAATAAGCTTTTTGTAGGTATCTTGTGCATCTCATAACTCCTCTAAGATAAAGTTTAGGAGACTTCAGAAATTTTTGACGAATCCTTGTCGTTGCCTATCCGGCGACACACCTGATCTTCAAAAAGCCGAAATCAAAGATCAGGGAGGCGTTATAGGAACTGTAAGATACTGTTGGAAATATTACTCAGTGATATAAAATGTACTATTAGGGTAAAACCCCGGTTATGTCATTTTCAGAGGCAAAAATAGCCATTAAACAGAAGAAAATTTTCATAGATTTCCCCTTTGGTTTTCGAGACCCATTTTACTTCTTGTTGATGATCAGTTTATGTATTATTTTGAAAAGTTTTAAGCATTATCTAGGATCACAATTTAATTACAAAGCCTTAGCATCCTTAGGATGTAAAAGAAACCCAAATCTCGCTCAGCCCACCGAGACCCAATTTTTCATAGGTATAAACCTTCGGTGTTTGAGACTCGATGTACATTTTGTTGATGATAAGTGTATACATCATTTTTTAAGTTTCTATATTCTAGCTAGGATCATGGTTTAATTACAATGTCCTAGCATCCCAGAGATGTAAAGAAACTCAAATTTCGCTTGGCCAAAGAGGGAAATTTTTATTGGAATACTTTTTGGTTATTGAGAGTTGCACATTTATAGATGTCATCTTATGCATTATTTTGAGAATTTTTAGGTCTAACAGGATCATAACTCAACGATTGTTTAGCTCTCTGAACAAGATTTTAGTAGGTATCTCGTGCGTCTCATAACTCCTCCCGAATAAGATTTAGCAGCCACTGGAAATTTCTGACGAATCCTAGTCGTTACTTTTCCGGCGACACACCTAACCTTCAGAAGGCCGAGATCGAAGGTCCAGGTGGTGTTATAGGAGTCGCAAGATACATTGAAAAGCTTACTCAGTGATCTACAGTGGACAACCTGGGTAAAAATCAGGTTGCATATTTTTTAGGGGCAAAAATAGCAGTTAAGCATAGGAAAACTGGCGTTAACTTTCTGTATTTTTATTCTTTTTTGTATTTTTCCAATTCTTGATGGTAAATAGAAATGAATTTCCACGCAAATGCAGCAACTGTTTAGTTCTCTAAATAAGCTTTCTGTAGGTATCTCGCACATCTCATAACTCCTCCCTGATAAGGTTTACCAGTCTTCAAAAATTTTGGTGCGATATCGACGTACCCTTCCCACTGCATGTCTAGCGGCACTTTACATTTAGAGGGTACAAAATGAAGATCCGGGAAGAGTTATAGGTGCCGTAAGATACCGTTGGAAAGGTTAATAAATGAACTACGACATATTGACTTAAAAAACTCAATTGCGATCGTTTTACAGGACACAATCAGTTGTGAAGCAGAGAACAATTGGATTAACTTGTTTGTATATTATGTATTATTGATGTTTTGAACGAAATCAAAATCGAAATGCCCCAAAAGCTAAGTTGTTGTTTAGCTATCTAAATAAACTTTTAGTAAGTATCTTGTGCGTCTCATAACTCCTTCCGAATAAAGTTTAGCAGCCTCCAGGAATTTTTGATGAATCCTTGTCGTTGCCTGTCCGGCGACACACCTGATCTTCAGAAGGCTAAAATTGAAGATCAGGGAGGCATTATGGGAACCGCAAGAACCGTTGAAAATATTACTCAGTGATCTACAACGTATTAATAGGGTAAAACCCAGGTTGCATCATTTTCAAGGGCAAAAATAGCCTTTAAGCAGAGGAAAATTTTCATAGATATACCCCTTTGGTTTTTGGGACTCGTTGTACGTTTTATTGATTATTAGTTTACGCATTTTTTTAAAAAAAATTAAGTTCTAGCTAGGGTCACAGTTTAATTATAATGACTTAGTACCGCTAGGGTGCAAAGGAATTTAAATTTTGCTTGGACCCCCGGGATCCAAATGTTCATAGGTATACCCTTTCGTATTTGAGACCCATTTTACTTCTTATTGATGATTAGTCTATGTATTATTTTTAAAAGTTTTAATCATTATCTAGGATTATGATTTAATTACAATACCTTAGCATCCTAAGGATTCAAAAGAAACCCAAATCTCGCTCGGCCCACCAAGACCCAAATTTTCATAGGTATAAACCTTCGGTATTCGAGATCCAGTGTACATTTTGTTGATGATAAGTGTATGCATCATTTTTAATTTTCTAAGTTTTAGCTAGGATCACGGTTTAATTACAATGTCCTAACATCCCAGAGATGCAAAGAAACTCAAATTTCGCTTGGCTAAGGAGGCAAATTTTCATAGGAATACCATTTAGTTATCGAGAGTTGCACATTTATAGATGTCATCTTATGCATTATTTTAAGAATTTTTAAGTTCTAACAGGATCATAACTCAACGGTTGTTTAGCTCTCTAAGTAAGATTTCAGTGAGTATCTCGTGCGTGTCATAACTCTCCCGGATAAGGTTTAGCAGCCACCGAAAATTTCTGACGAATCTTGGTCATTGCCTTTCCAGCGACACACCTGACCTTCAAAAGGCCAAAATTGAAGCTCCGAGTGGTGTTATAGGAGTGTGAGGCCTCGCCTGAGCACCTGTTCAATCCGTTAAAGGGAATTGAAATGCTCATTTGGAAAAAGAACTCACGATGGAGCCCTTGAGCTCATATTGATTGCTTTTGAAAATTGATTTAGAGTCTCCACCTTAATTTATTTTTATTTGGGGAAAATATAAGGTGAAAACCTATTTTTACTCCAATTATATCCCAAAGGAAAAGTACACTAGCCTCGAAACTAAAGAGGATTCGAGGACTAGATTTTCGGTTCATGTTAATTAGTTTGGCATTTAATAAAGCATGTTATACATAAAATAAATAGGAAGGGGATAAAAAGGAAGAGAAAATGTTAGTTACAATTATAACAAAAATCTAAATTAGGGGATACCTCCTCTAGCCCTTATAGGTTCTAGGGAAGTCACACATTTTCCAAACTAATCCTAATAAAATCAATGTAACAAAATAAATTAAATTAAATTGAAGAAGGTGATGAGGGAGAAGTAGGTTAGTTTTAGTTGGATTTGATGCTTGAACCAAGCATGTATGCATATCCTTTTGAATAGGAATCAAAACCCACGCAGTTCTCCCTTCTTGCGAAGGGGTTTGTTTAGTCAGGCCACTTTATCATGTTTTGATTTATTTATTTTAGAGTTGAGTTGATTGATTGGATTGATTTTAATTGATTACCAAGTTGAATTAATTATTTCATATTTTAATTAACTAACCTAAATAAATCAATTAAGAGAGTCGGGAGTAGAAGAGAAAAGAATTAGGTAAGGAGCCCAAAAAGGAAGAAGAGAATAATCCCAATGAGGAAATAAATAAATAAATAAATAATGAAAAGGAAAAGAAAAAGATGATTACCTTATGCGGCTTTGAGATGGAGGAGACTTGTCTCGGTCGGCGACATACTTGCCTCGCCTCGGATTGCAGAAAATTTGTCTCGGACCGTAGGGAACTTGCCTCGAACCGCAAGAAGCTTTGAACTTGATGGGTCGACTCGGGAAGTTGCAACCTAATTTTCTTTGCAAAGCAAGGAGCAATAGCAAAATAAAAAATAAAAGTAAAAATAAAAGAAAATTTAAAACTAGGGAGTTTGTTCCTTGGTGGACCAAGGAAAAAGAGTATTTTAGGATTGCTTTGAGATCACAGGTTGATCAAGCAAGTCCAGGGTATCTCTAAACTGAGTTGGGAGGTTTAAATATATAGTGGAAGGGGTTGGAGAGAGTCTTAGACTTTTCCAATGTGGGAAAAAGAATTTCAGAGTTGCGACCGCACAGAAGGTTTCTAAAACCGCACATGGAGCTTTTTGAACTGCACAACACAAATTTTGGACCGCATATGGTGGATTATTTACCGCACAGCCCTGTGCGGTCATTATGGAGGCATGTGCGATCACTGATTGGCTTTCGATGCCCGATTTCATAGATTTTTACTATTTTGACCCGTTTTAACCCCCTTTTTTTGCGATTTCAGTTGCGTTGTGCTCTATATTTAATCCCAGATGATCTAAGGATGATTTAGAGGCTTGAGGGATAGGTCCTAGGTCTCGAGGCTCGGATTTCCAATTTGGCAATTTTTGGCGATTTCGACTTCTGAAGGTCTGTTTACTGAGCCTAGATGCCTCTAGGGTTTGGTTGTATGCTAGAGGGTGAAAAATCAAGGTTTCACAAGGAGCCATAAAATACTATGAGGCCTCGCCCGAGCACCGATTCGATCCACTGAAAAAGAATCAAAATGCTCATTTGGGTTTGTACTCACGTTGGGACCATCGGATTTAGATTGGTTGATTTTGAAAAGTGAAAATGAGTTGCCAATCATAGAGGTATGTGCGGTCATTGATTGGCTTTCGACGCCCGATTTCGCAGATTTTTACCGTTTTGACCCGTTTCAACTCCATTTTTTGCGATTTCAGTTGCGTTGTGCTCCGTATTTAATTCCAGATGATCTAAGGATGATTTAGAGGATTAAGGGATGGGTCTTAGGTCTCGAGGCTCAGATTTTTAATTTGGCAATTTTTGGCGATTTCGACTTCCGGAGGTTTGTTTACCGAGCCTAAGTACCTTTAGGGTTTGGTTTTATGCTAGAGGGTTAAAAATCAAGGGTTCACAAGGAGCCACAAGATACTATGAGGCCTCGCCCGAGTACCGGTTCGATCCACTAAAAGGGAATCAAAATGTTCATTTGGGTTTGTACTCACATTGGGACCGTCGGGTTCAAATTGGTTGATTTTGAAAAGTGAAAATGAGTTGCCACCTTAATTTTATTTTTTATTTGGAAAAATTTAAGGGAAAAACCCAATTAAATGACTCCAGTTATATCTCAAAGGAAAAAGATCACTAGCCTCGAAACCAAAAAGGATTCAGGGACTAGGTTTTTGGTTCATTTTAATTAGTTTGGCAAGTTTAATACACAATGACTTAAAATTGGTTCCATGAACAGTTTATATTGTATGAACAATTATATAATGCATGAATCATTCAATAATAGATTATAGTAAAGAAAGTATTAAAAGGCAAAATAAAGAAAGCATAAAAATAATTAAATTTAGAATTCAAATCAAATTAGGAGATACTTCCTCTAGCCCTTATGAGATTCTAGGAAAGTCACACATTCCCCAAACTAAATCCTAATAAAAGTAATAAAACAGAGAAACAAAATAAAATACAAAACCTAAACTATGTGAAAAAGGTGAAAGATGAGGAAAATTTATTTTAATTGGATTTGATACTTTAGATAAGCATGCCTACGTATCCCTTTGAATGGAAATCAAAATCCACGTAGTTCGCCTTTCTTGTGAAGGGGTTAGTTTTAGTCTTAGCCTTTTATTATGTTTTAGTTCATTGATTAAAAGGTGGGTTGATTAATTGATTAAAGAAGTGAAATTTGTTTACCAAGTTTGTTAATTATATCAGGTTCTAATTAACAAACAAATGGATCAATTCAAGTTAATTATCAAGTTAATTAAGTCAGATTCTAATTAACATGCCTCAAAAACAAATAACGAAAGAATAATGGGATGAAAGAGAAGGGAACATGCAAAGAATTTCAAAAGGGAAAATAATAAAGCAAGCAAGACAAATAAGAGAAACAAGAAAAATAAAAGAACAAGAAAACAACAAAAAGAAAAAGAGAAAAGTAGAAGAACCTTACCTTAGGATTGGGGAGACTTATCTTGGTCGGCGGCGGAGTGGCCTCGGATGGCAGGTGGCGGCTTGCTTCGGATGACAGAAAGCTTGCCTCGGACATCAGAAAACTTTTGACTTGATGGGTCGGCTCGGGAAGTCACAACCCAATCTTGCTTTGCAAAGCGAGGAGCAATAGCAAAGCAAGAAATACAAGAAAAAGAAACTTTAAGACTAGAATGCTCGTTCCTTTCGGACCAAGCTTAAAAGGATGTTTGCTTTAATATCAAGGGGGTGATTAAGCAATCTCCATCATGCCAAATGAGCTTGGGTGGGGGGCGGTCTCCTTTATATAGGGAGAAGGCTAAAGACAAATTTGCACAAATTTCGATGTGGAATTCGCGAATAGGG
Source organism: Vernicia montana (assembly GCA_949750685.1). Lineage (NCBI taxonomy): Eukaryota > Viridiplantae > Streptophyta > Magnoliopsida > Malpighiales > Euphorbiaceae > Vernicia > Vernicia montana. The sequence continues at coordinate 5,275 of CATKHJ010091584.1, read as the reverse complement.
ACACGCTACCGTAGGCTAGCCTTGCGATTCCGCAAGGGCCATCTACGACAGCCAAATGGTAATCGCAGGCCATACCACTTTTTTTTTTTTAAATTATCTATTTATTTTTTTTATTATTAATTTTGGTGGTGCAAAATTAAAGGTTCACAGTTGCCCCCTCATCAGAATTGTCTTGTTTATAAGGCGATTCTGATGATAGTGAACCTGGAGAAATGGATGAAAAAAAGGAACCAAAGTGATATCTAGGTCGGTGTTTGAACATGTTTGGGTGGGTAAAATGATGAAGGAAGATGGTAAATGAACCAAAGGGATGTCTAAATCAGGATTTGGATATGTTTGGGTGATAAAAATGATTGAATTTGAGGAAAATAGCAAAAGAAACCATATGGATGTTTAAGTGAGTGTTTCTAAATATTTATGGGTCAAAGTTAACTGATAAATAAAAGCGGAAAAATGAACCAAAGGGATATCTAATTCAGTGGCTAGATATTTCTGGGTGAAATATGAGACTGATTTGGATAAAAGACGGGAAAAAGAACCAGATGGATGCTTAGATTAGACATCTTTGGGTGAAGGAAATATAAAAGGAACCATAGGGATGTCTAGGCGATCGTTGCTAGACATTTATGGGTGGACTAGTTGATAAAAGAAACTTTCTCCCGGTGATATTTGTTGCTAAAAATTTGCAAGTGTACAAATCATGGGCAAGTAATAGTGTATGAGTAGAGTGTCGATTCCACAGGGAAGGTATTGTCAAATACCAAAATTATAATTACTCTATTATTTAGAATATCAATTTAGTTGAGATTTAAGAATAAAATAAAAACAAGTATTAAGAGATAAATTAAATATATGAAAAAGAACTAGAATTTATATTTCATCAATTGATTACCTATGATATCTCTATATTTTTTAGATTGGGTTATTCTTATTGAAATTAATGATTAGATTTCCCTAAATTATATGATGTTCTCTCTCAAGACACAACACAAGTATTTATATTAACCTTATGTCTACTCTCGTGATCACAAATAATTAACACAAACTCATTAAGTTTTATAAAAATCTTTTAATTAATCACAAAGGAGTGTTCTTATCTCTAAGCAACACATACCTTAAGTCAATTATCTTAATGAACTAATATTGTGTTTCCACTCTCGCTACTTCACACAATATCTTAATTCATACAATTAATGGCCAATTAATTTCAAGTATTAAATCCTAAGATAAAAAATTAATTCCAACGATCAAACACAATCAATTAAATATAAATAATTATAGGCAAATCAAATATTACATCTAAATCCTAATAAGATAAATTTAGCTACTCATAATTAAGAATGAAGAAACAATTAAATTAACAATCAATATAGTTGAAAACATAATAACAACTTATTATTAAATTGAAGAATAAAAGTTTAGAAAAAACTCTTTTTGGGATATAGCCTTTGGCGTACACGAACTTAAAAACTTCTCTTCTTCATCAAAATAAAAATAAAAAGAAATGAAACTAAGAAAATATAAATCTATCTATCTATTTGTTTATTTAAATGAATGATTGAATGAATTGAAGGAGGGGTGGTAATGCCTATTTATAGGCAATTTTTATCTTCTTTTTCCACCATATTGTATCATTGTTTACATCATTATTATCATGACATCATTGCTTACATCATTAATATCATGACATCATCGCCTGCATCATTAATATTATGACATCATCGCCTGCATCATTAATATCATGACATCATCGCTTGCATCATTAATATCATGACATCATCGCTTGCATCATTAATATCATGATATCATCACCTGTATCATTAATATCATGACATTATCGCCAGCATCATTAATGTCATTTTGATCTGCAAAATAAAATAAAATACTAAAAATATTTTATAATTTATTTATAAATTGTTAGAATTATTTATTTTTCAAAATAAGTAATAATATTATTAAATTCTCAAGAACTGAACCAAATTTTGAGTTCAAACAAGTAAAATAACTTTAAAAAAATAGAGTTATCACACCCCTAAACTTAAGATTTTGCTTATCCTCGAGCAAAACTAAAAGAAAATACAAAACTTAAACTAGTTCAATTTCGTAGAAAATCACGATTGCATTACCCCTAGGTAGTCTCATAGAGGATGAGTTGTAGTCTCGTAAGGGCTTCCAGTGGTGATACCCACAAACATTTGTAAAGATCTAAACTTCTAGTTGTTTATCTTAGAGAATAATAAGTGATCACAACTTTAAAATCAAACAAGTATTAAATCAAATCCATATTCATTCAAAAGCTAATTCATCCCACAACAATTATACTCAAGTGTGTGTGTAAGATGACCAATATCAACGGTAAATATGATGTGCATGTTTCAAACAAGTAAGATTCTTATAATCCTTACAATAACAACCATCTGATTTTTAATAAGAAATTAAGCATCATAAGCTCCCCCTTTGGTACGAATCTCCACTACACTGAAGGCACCACCTGAGATCAAAAGGTCTTTAATATCAGTTGTAATGGGGCAGAGGGGATAGTGACGTGGCTAAATAATGAAAGGAAATAGATATCACAAAGTTTCCAAAGACTTTATAGAGTTAGAGACATCATAATATTTTGCAAGAAACACTTCTCAAAACCTATAGAAGTATAGGAAACGTAGACCAATTATCATTGTGTTGGGCCTTTACTTCAATCTAAATAACTTTGAAAGATTTCGTCGGACTCAAAAGATCTTCCTTTATCAGACTTTACATAGAATACATATATAATTATATATATTTTTTTTGTTTTGTTTTGTTTTTTACACTTGCCTCTTATTTCTATCCCAAATCTTTAAGAAATGTTCCTTACTCATGAAATATGTCTCTTTAGCTCAAATTCATATTTAGAACAAAGGTGAGGATATAAATATGTTTGAACTAGGTGAGAGATGTGGTTCTCAAAGAAAATAGCTAATAAATGTAGGCTCAAATTGGCTCACTAGGGGGATGTTCTCTTGAAACATCAATAGAAAGAACTGGCTGATTTGGTTTTGTGGTAAAAATTCTAGTGCCTTAATCATTTCACAAGTGATGTCTGATTAGTCGTTTGCCTCAAATTAGCTCAGGAGGAGTTCTAATATTTAATTCATTCATGTCGAAATCAAAATGATCATTACAGTGAGGGTATAAGAACACACATGTTCTAGCGTGCTTGTCTCTGTACCGAATAACATGGCTATTGTGTAAAAAAATTATATTGAGTATAATCATCATAGACATGTATTAACCAAAGAATAACATCAAGATCCAAAATAATACTTATCATCAATCAAAGCCATAACATTAAAGTTCAATTCTCATCATTGTGGCTGAAAGTCTTCCTAAAAACTTAGAGCTAGACTCAAAATCCTAAAAATTTTAGATATTTTTTTTAAATCACAGAAATTAAAGATGCGTATCAAGAGTACAAAGGTAACTCTTTACTCAACCATCTCTCTCTCTCTCTTTTTTATTATTATTTTTTGTTTAAATAGAAAAGAAAATCATAGAAATTAAAGATGTGTATCAAGAGTACGAAAGTAACTCTTTACTCAGTCATCTTATATTTAATGATTAGGACCTTAAACTTTGAGACAATAAAACCTTTTTTTTTTTTTTCAAATGACAATTATCTCCTCCCAAACCTATTTGAGACATTGTCCCCAATGTCTACTATAGATAAGTAAAGAGTAAAGGATTTCGCTTGATATAGTGTTATTAAAGCAACAGAAAGAAAAGAAAAAAAATACTGTAAATAAAACCATAAGAGTTAAAAAAGTTACAACCGAAGATTCAGATATAGTACACGCTTTTTACTGCTACTGTCCTTAGGGTGCAAGACCATATGCGCCATCAATGGATCATGTTCGAGTACAAAGTTTTGCAGTTGGTCAATCAATTGATCATTAGTTGAAGCAGAGACTAAAATGCGTCGACTTGCTTGTATTATAAAACTCTGTTCCATAGCATGATCAAGAAAAGATAACAAACCATCATAAAAACCATCAATATTAAGTAATCCTAATGGCTTTTTATAAAGATTTAGTTGAGCCCAAAACGCAATGTTGAAGATATCTTCAAATGTTTCTAGACCACCAGGTAATGCGATAAAGGCATCAACATTGTGATGCATGTATGTCATTCGTTCGTACATGCTCATGACCTGTAACTCATTACCTATAGTCCCATCGGTGATGTGTTTATTTTTAGCCAAAGCCTTTAGAATTATATCTAGGACTCTGCTACCTCCAATATATGCAGAACTTGAGACACAACCCCTTAACCCTAAACTACCTCCCCCAAACACTAAATCAATTTTTAGTTTAGATAAAATCCGACCAGGTTCATTAGCTTCCTTCCAGTACTCTTTATTCTTACCAGATTTTGAACTACAAAAGACACAAATGGTTTTGAATCTGCTTGTTGAGGGTTCTGCCATTTCTATTCACTATCTCTCCTAAAAGTTGTATGTATTACTAATAAATGGGTGTGACAATTATCTCCTCCCCAACCTACTTAAGACATTATCCCCAATGTCTACTATAGATAAGTAAAGAGTAAATGATTTTGCTTGATATAGTGTTATTAAAGCAACATAAATAAAAGAAAAAAAAATACTGTAAATAAAACCATAAGAGTTAAAAAAGTTACAACCGAAGATTCAGATATAGTACATGTTTTTTACTGCTACTGTCCTTGGGGTGCTAGACCACTTGCGCCATCAATGGATTAGGTTCGGGTACAAAGTTTTGCAGTTGGTCAATCAATTGATCATTAGTTGAAGCAGAGACTAAAATGCGTCGACTTGCTTGTGTTATAAAACCCTGTTCCACAGCATGATCAAGAAAAGATAACAAACCATCATAAAAACCATCAACATTAAGTAATCCTAATGGCTTTTTATAAAGATTTAGTTAGGCTTAAGACGCAATGTTGAAGATATCTTCAAATGTTTCTAGACCACCAGGTAATGCGATAAAGGCATCACCATTGTGATGCATGTATGCCATTCGTTTGTACATGCTCATTACCTATAGTCCCACCAGTGATGTGTTTATTTTTAGCCAAAGCCTTTAGAATTATACCTAGGACTTTGCTACCTCCAATATATGCAGAACTTGAGACACAACTCCTTAATCCTAAACTACCTCCCCCAAACACCAAATTAATTTTTCGTTCAGCTAAAATCCAACCAAGTTCAGTGGCTGCCTTCCAGTACTCTTCATTCTTACCAGATTTTGGACTACAA
>CATKHJ010091578.1:0-28359 GCA_949750685.1 Vernicia montana | reverse complement strand
CGAAAAACGACGTAGTTCATCGCCAAAGGCCATGACTCGGATCCGTTGCACCATTTCCCTTTGGATCAAGTACTTGCAAGGCCCAAAAACCACAGCTGCCCCGGGCCACTATTTCTTCTGCTTGGCCCGCTGCTTGTCTAGACGGCCTAGGAACCCTTCTGCAAAGGCCTCCACGTCACCTTCTCATATCAGTTATTTTACTTAGTTCTATAATATATTTAGGTATCTGGTGACTTCAGACATCTGGGGTGTTACACTTGCCCTCCAAGAGAGCGAATCTATTAAGTAACTGTTAAAATAGAGCGACATAAATAGAATATGAAGCTGCAGGGGGTAAGAGTAGGCTCGGTAGGGATCGAAGCAGATGGTGTGCGCCTTCTTTTGCGCAAACTAGTACCCTTAACCATAGCCTCAATATCAGCTTCCTCATCAATATGATAAGCTCCCTCATCTTTATCACTCGCTTCATCATCTATAAGGAACCAATTTTCTGTCTGAGGATCCTGCCTAGCTATTTTCATATCCCGAAATGAGGTCATATCAATGATGTCTCTGGGAGTACAATGAATCCTATATATCTCATCTAATGGGTGTAGAATCTCAAAATGCTCTAAAATCTTGGTCACATACATCCCAAGTAGCAACCATCCTCGAATCTTAATTGCCATTTCCTTAAAGGTATTCATGAACCATCGACGGAATGTAATTTTTGGTTCTTAGTCAAGCACCAAATGGCCAACAATTCCTTTTTGGATACGGTGCCATTACTATCACCATTGGCAAAAATACTATAGGTTAAGAATCGGTGAAAAATTCTTAAACTTAAATCTTTGATCTTAAAAGCCTTAGAGTTCTTGGCATTAAAGTATTCCTCATCAATTAATTATTTCCATGCAATAGAAGGATCCCACTTTTCAGGAAATTCAGCTAGACCATAATTTTTTAAATGAAAAATATCAACTAAGGTCTTAGTTGTGACAGTATTTTCAATCTTTCTCAAACAAAATTTCATGGTCCCAACTCTATCTACAGATAGTGTAGCAAAGAATTCATATGCTAGGTTTTCATAAATATCCACAGATATTTCAGCAAAATAAGAATCTCCAAATAAATTATTCAAATATCCCTCAACAGTTTGTCTCAGTCCTAATTTTTGCAAATCATAAAAGTTTAAGGATCGACCACCTACCATTTTTCCATGCTTCCGAAGCATATCAAATCGAGCTTTGTGGTCAGGATTTGCAAATGAAAGTCCAAAAGCACCTTTTCCCATTTCTTTTCTTAGTTGGGTTTTGATGGTTTTGGTTCAAAAATCAGAGAGGAAGAAGAGGATAAGGTCGACAGTCACTGTAGTTAGGGCAAAAATGAATTTAAAATCTATTCAGTGCCTTTATAGCCCTGACGGATGACAGTAGTTACTTATGGTAACTGGCATTACTCATCTAAGCTTTAGAATTTGAAACAGATTGTAACGGTAGTTACTAATATGTTACTGGCGTTATAGAAAAGTAACGATAGTGACAAAAAAGTAATTGGCATTACTTTTCCCTCTATTCAAATTATGAAGTTTGTAACGAGAGTAACTCAACGATAACTGGCGTAATAGCAAGGTAATGGTAGTTACTATCAGTTGACAGCAAAAATACAGAGAATCTGTCACTTAACTCAAATATTTTTTATTCAAATAGTCATAGTTTATTTCAATGGCAATAATCAATATGGATTGAACTTAAAATGATCAAAATTTAATTTAAATTTAATCATTTAGCTCTCAATCACAAAATTATAAGTACAAATGAATTAATTTCTTTTTATTTTTTTGCCAAATGATTAATTTCAATAAATATCATATAAATTCATGAAAAAAATATCAAAATCAATTAAACATCACCAAATATCATCAAAGTCATTTCAACATTATCTAACATTGGCAATAAATATGAATTGAAAATGATGGAAATTTAAATCAAACTTCATCATTTAGTTCTCAATTACATATAGTTCTCAATTACATATAATAAGCATGTGTAGATTAATATTACTAATTATTATGCAAATATGTTCAAGTATCATCAAAATCATCATATAGCGTTAAATATCATTAAGTTTGATAGAACTTACTTGAGATATGTCGAAGAAAATTATTCTAAATGAAATTTCATTAATACTCACAAAGTCATTTCAACATTATCAAACATTGGCAATAAATATGAATTGAAAATGATGAAAATTTAAATCAAACTTCATCATTTAGTTCTTAATTACATATAATAAGCATGTGTAGATTAATATTACTAATTATTATGCAAATATGCTCAAGTATCATCAAAATCATCATATAGCGTCAAATATCATTAAGTTTGATAGAACTTACTTGAGATATGTCGAAGCAAATTGTTCTAAATGAAATTTCATTAATACTCACAATTTCTTCAATATTTGCTCTCAACATTATGAGAATTCTCTAATTTTGCTTTGACATAAGCTTTGAGCACATAATTGTTTCTTCCTTTTGCGCTCTCCCTACAAAATAAAAATTCTTATGTATTTGTTGGTACCAATTTGCTTCTGCGTCCATCATGGTTAGTGTTCTTAGGAACCTAAACACTCATAGGAATTGATTTTGATTCTTTTGGAATTCAAACATTCCTAATGGTATATGATTTCTTAAGTTTAATAGGGCATTTATGCATTGTATGTCCATGATAATGGCAATAAAAGCATTTTGATAAATTTTTGGGATGAATTTCATCTTTCTTGAAAAAGCTATCATATTTATTTTCTTTAAAATTCACTTTGTAGCCCAAACCCTATTTCTCAAACACACCTCTTTATGAAGCAATGATATCATTAAGAGTTTTGCTTCCAATTGAGAATTTTCTCAAGAGTTCCTTTGAGTTCACAAGCTCACTCTTAAGTTTATCATGCTCACTAGAGAGTCTATTAAAGGAGTTTTTTTTTTTAATCTTTAAGTTGAGCTGAGTTTTTCATTTTCAACAAATGCATCACTAGATTTTAAAGTGTTCTCATGCTCACTTTTCAATTTACACAAATTCTTTTTCAAAATTTTGTTCTCCTTTGCAACAATTAGAAAATTTTCCATCAACTCATCAAATGCATTTTGTAACTCATCAAAAGTATAAGAATTAGGAGTTACCTCATCTTCTACTTGTTGATCATATAATGCTATAAAGCATAGATTGACTCTCTCATCTTATTCGCTTTCGAATGAGTCCTCATTACTCGAAGTGTCACTTCCACTCCAAGTCGCATATGCTTTATTTCTATTTGGATATCCTCTTTCTCTTCTATCCTTCTTCTTTTTGAGAGTGGGGCAATCTTGTCTAAAATGGCTTGGTTTCTTGCATTCATAGCAAGTCACCTCATCCTTGTGTTCTTCTAATTGCTTTTCCTTATTTTTGTCAAAGTTCTTCCTCTTGTATTTGTCTCTTGAGAGGAATTTGTTAAATCTTCTAGCAAGGAGTAGCATTTCTTGCTCATCATCTTCATTTGAGGATTCATCTCTTTCCTCAATTGAAGTCATAAAAGCAATGGACTTCTCTCTCTTTGAAGTGATGTTTTTCTTTTTCTCCCTTGTCTTTTATCTCTTGTTGTTCTTCATCTCATAAGTGGTTAGATTTCCTATTAGCTCCTACAATGTCAATGCACTCAAGTTTTTTGATTTTTCTATAGCATCAACTTTGGAATCCCACTTTTTTGGTAAAGACCTCAAGAGCTTGGTAATTAGCTCTTTTTGTGTGAAGGTTTTATCAAGACCTTTTAGCTCATTCATAATAGTTGTGAATCGCTTGTACATGTTGGAAATGGACTCATTTTCTTTCATGTTGAAGTTTTCAAAAATTGATATGAGGATATTCATTTTTGTATCCTTTACTTGATTTGTGCCTTCATATGTCATTCTCAATACTTCCCATATCTCCTTAGCGGATTCATAAGTGAAAACCTGATTGAATTTCATTTTGTCAAGAGCACAAAATAGAAGGTCTACCGCTTTGTCGTTCAATGCCAATTTCCTCTTATCTTTTATGGTATAACTTGAAGGATCCTTGGTCTGTTTTGTATTTTCATCTATGGGAACAAATGATCCTTTCTCTACCACTTCCCAAAGGTCATATCCTTTAGACCTTATATGAAATCTCATTCTCACCTTCCATTGATTGTAATTTGAACCACAAAACAATAGATGTCTTGTTCTACATTGTCCCTCTTCAAATGAAGTCTTTGAAATACCTGTTATAGTGATCGTTAACTTTTAAAATCGTTAGATTTTATGCAAATCAATAGCACAAGTTTTGATACCAATTGTTGGCCAAAGTATGACAAATCCTAAAAGAAAGGGGGGGGGGGGGGGGGGGGGGGGAGGTGAATAGGATTTTAAAAATTCTAATGCAATTCTTCACCCTAAATGCAGTATAGTGGCAAATTAAAAGAAAATGCACAAATAATATATAGAGATGCTTAGCTGGATTTATAATGGTTCAGAGCCAATCTATTCTTCTACATCCACTTCTTCTAAATCACACCGATTTAGGGTTCCATTAGTAATCTGGGATTGCGCCCAAACATTTACAATAGTTGAATCAGGATTTTATCCTAGTTCTCCGGGATTTCGCCCAATTCTTAGAAGATACAAAGTTTAGGAGTGTTTATAGTCACTCAAGACTTACAAAGAGCTAGTGCAAATATTACAATTAAGCACTCTAACTAATACAAGATGAACACTTAAGAATGATACTTAAAGATCAAGTGTTCTAAAAACAAAGTATAAGATCAAGATTAATGATTAGAACTTGAGATGCACTTTTTATCACTTATAGTCTCTCTTTCTTCATTTAGGATCTTCATATATTTATACGTCTTTAATATCAGCTCCAAAATATGATTTATAGGCTTTGAAAACGGATCCAGATAAGTTTCAACAGATGTATTTTTTATTTGTCTTCAGGTAGTAATGATAGTTACGTTTTAGTAACTCTCGTGACTTCAAGTTGTTCCAGATGGTAACGGTAGTTACTTTTTGGTAACTCCCGTGACAGCAAGTTGTCAAGCCCCTGAGTAGCGGTAATGATAGTAATTTTTTCTTCTATCTGAATTTGCATTTCTTATTAATGGTAGTGACTCTTTTTGTAACTACCATGAATGAATAGTAACGGTAGTGAATTATTCAGTAACGGTAGTGACTTATGTGTACCTGACAATCACTTTAAACACAATGGGTGATAACAGTAGTGACAATTTGATAACTACCGTGATATCTTGTGAACAACAAATATATAATAAAGATAATTCAACTATGAACATATATTTGCATCACACATATTTCATATAAACTAAGCTTAATTAAACTAAGTTTTAATATCATCAAAATATTCATTGGGACAACAATTTCTATTAAGAAATTATTTAAAAAATAAAAATTAAATTTTTTAACAGAATAATTAGATTTAATTGACCCAAAAAATTAGTCATAAACTAATTTGACCTTAAAGCTAATTTTGGATGTGATTGGACTGACATTTAAATATTAAGGGGTTAATTTGATTTTAAAATTAATTTTGGGTTTGATAATGATATGACGTAGTTTCACTCTCCTTCTTCCTTTCTATATGCATATTGCTATTCTCATCCATTGTATCTCTACCATTTCATTGGTAGGCATAGTAGGAAATTACATTCATCAAATAGAAAATAATACACTATAAATTCAATCTTCATAATCCTTTTTCCTGTAAGTTCCTCTCTACTTACAAATAATTTTCTCAAATCCATCTTCGTTTCAAATCCTAAGGATTTGAATGAAGAGAAATTGATTCTTTTAACTAGAATTTATGCGTGCATAAAAAAAATAATTTGGTTTGAAAAATTAAGAATTAAATATTTTTACAATTGAAAACCAATGATGGGTGAGATGTGAATAAAATAAACACATTTATTTTCAAATTCAAATTAACATATTATTGAAGGCTTACTTCTTAGGTCTCAATAATAACAAAATATTTGGAATGAAGAATTTTCTGGAAATCAATAAAGAAAGTAGCTAGCACTATAAATTTATATCTAACGACATTCTTGCTCCTATGGCAATAATTTTGTTATTGTTTTTTTTCTTTATTTTAGTCTCATTTAGGGCATGTTTACTTGCAAAGAATTAAACTAGCTTTCTGATTTTTTTTTAAGAAAATATGAAAATAAAATTTTATGTTCAAATGTGAAAATCTTCCATATAGAAAATAAAAATCCAAATTTTCTAAAATTATAACTAATTTTTGAAAAATACCTTTAATATATTTTCTCTTGTTTTTCTTTGTGTTAAATGTCTTGTTCCCACATAAAATTTATTAAAACAAAAGCTGGCTCGCTTGTGAGCTCTCCCTAGAGTCTTATCTCTTATGTTCTTTTTCTTTTTCTGATTTTGAAATCTACTATTAGATTGCATCCTAAGAGTATATTCTCCTATTTTGTTACAAATATAAGTAGTGAATATTTAATTCTGTCCTTTATTTTGAGATATTCTTTCTTTGAACTCTTAGAAGGAGATGAACTCAGTTTATTAAGTTGTTGGGTGGATTAGCATTTAAGGCATGTAGGAGGAGATGGATAGCGAGCCAGAGGGATTGCAGGATCTCATGAATAGGACTCAGAGGCTTCAATGCATAGATCATGCAATTCAACTAATATCATTAAGTCCTAGCCATCGAAATGCATCAAGGTTTGTTCTTCTTGGCTAAATTCTATCCCATAGAACAGTCAATCACACTAGGGTGAAAATGGCGCTCTACAAGTCATGGAAACTGAGAAGAGGCTTTGAAGTCAAGTGCAAAGGAGAAGAAATTTTTGTTTTTGAGTTTCAGACTTTTGAAGACAAGACTAAGGTCAATGAAGGCACCCAATGGTCAGTGGCAAATAGCCTGATCATAATGAAGGAATGGCCACCAAGTCTAGCTTTGCATCAAATAGACTTCACAAACAGTCCTTTTTGGGTTTAGATCAAAAGCTTACCACCTAATCAAATTAATATAGAGAATGCCAACAGAATAGGTAGTTTTTCCTGAAGCTTGAGGAGATGGAGGAAGGTAAGCAGGACAATATAGGATGGGAGACCACAATGAGAATTTGAGTTGTAGTAAAGGTACCTGATCCCTTACCTTTGGGATTTTAGAATAAGAAAGCTGAAAATGATTTTGAGTGGATCAAATTTAAGTGTGAGAGACTCCCAGATATTTGTTATCTTTGTGGGAAACTTTGTCATACTATTAAGGTATGCCCCATAAAGAGGAGGATCATTACAGAGAAGCTCTTCAAGCAGGAGCTCTACATTATGGGGCTTCTATTTGAGCTCCAGTGGAAATACATAACCAAATAGGCTCAGGGTCAGAGAAGAGAGCAAGCCAGGAAGAAGAGAAAACTATATGCAACTTCCTCAGTTAACTGCAACTGTTCATGAACAACAACACAGTAGCATAGGAAGTGAAAGGCATGTACTGGCTCAAGAAGTGGATGTGCAAATAGAAAAGGAAGCTGGGCCATCTCAAAAGATAACTAATGTGATTGAAAAGACTAGAGGGGCGGATATGGTAATTGATCACAAAGGATATGGGATATAAGATATGGCTTGAGCAGTGCAATTTTCAAAGCTATCAATCTTTGATAAACAGTTACTAAGCCCATATCAGTCTCTAGTTAAAGATATAGTTAGAGAGCAAATGGAACTAGAACTAAATATGGGGACCCTAGAAGGAAGTGGGCCTCTAAAAAGAAGACTTGGACCGAGAATAGAGTCTAGTAGCAGTAGAAGGGAGAGGGCTAAAAGGCCCAAAAGCTGTAGTGGTCTAAAGGCCATTCAAACGAAAGCTTTTAAAAGCCTAAAAGAGATTAAAAGGCTAAAAAAAACTTTTATGTGTCTGGGAGATCAAAAACATATACTAAAGAAGTTTGAACTACAGGAACAAGATCAGCAGGAAGTTAACAATGAAGATACTCTTGAAACAAAAACTTAAGAAGAGTTAGAAATGATCATAAAATAACAAGGAGATATAGTTGAAGTGGTGACCATAACAAAATAAACAAGAATCAAGCAGATAGCCAGAAGTCAATTTTTAGAAGTCAGAAAGGACAGTCACACAAGTGGGAGCAAAGAGTATAACCCTAGTTTAGTAAAAATTATAGAAATAGTGGATGATGGCACAACACAAGATAGCGGCTCGGCTAAAGCCACCAGGTCACAATGAAGCACATTATGTGGAACTGTCAGGGATTAGGGCAGTCCCTGACAGTGAGGTATTTAGGGGAGCTGATTCAGTCCCATCGCCCAGAGGTGATCTTCATCTCACAAACAAAGAACAATTTAGCTTATTTAGAGAGGTTGAGAAGGAAATTTAAATTTGAAGAAGCTGACTATATTGAGCCAGAAAGTGTTGCAGGTGGACTTCTCTTGTGGTGGCAAAAGTCCATAGAGGTTCAGGTGATTAAAAAATTTGTGAATTACATTCATGCTAAGTGTAAAAGGAAGGATAATGGAAATGTATGGTATCAGTCATTGGGACCCCCTTATAGAGAAGAGAGAGATGCATTATTTAATGAATGGCTTTAACTAAGCCATAGGATAACTCCAAATGGGTGTGTACAGGAGACATGAATCCTATAACTAATAATTAAGAAAAGATTGGGGGGAGAAATGTTATAGAGAGCAGCACTAGAAAATTTGTTTCTTGGATTAACAAAGCTGAGCTTATTGATATGGGATACAAAGAGCCTACTTTCACTTGGCACAATAAGCAGGCAGGATGAAGGAGAATTGCTCTAAGGCTTGATCGTGTACTAGTTAATTTTTCATAGAGAATCACATTTGGATAAGCTCAAATGTACCATGGGAAACTGATAGGTTTAGATCACAGGCCACATATCTTAGATTTGGATATGTGTAGTAGGAGATATTTAGGAGGATTCAGATTTGAATGCAAATGGCTTGCTAATCAAAACTGGAGGAAAGTAGCTGATAATGCTTGGAACTCATGTTCTCAACCTCTTTCTCTGGAAGGTATAGATAATAAGCTCAAGAACTGTACAACAAAATTGAGGCAGTGGCATAGAGAAAAAATAGGTAACAACAAAGAGAAGATCTTGACTCTGCAGAATCAGTTGGAGAAATTATATGCCAAGTAGATGAATGAATTTGAAAAAGCAAAGGAGGAGTTAGATCATTTGTGGGAAATGGAAGAGTAGTTCTGGAGGCAAAGATCAAGAATTCAGTGGTTGAAGGAGGGGGACAGGAACATCAGATTTTTTCATGCTTCAACAATTCAGAGAAAGCAAAGGAACATGATCATGAGTTTGAAGGATAGTAGAGGCATATGGCTTGACAAAAAGCAGGAGATCAGACAGGAAATTACAAATTTCTTTTCAAATTTGTACAATTTCAATGATCAGGGTGATTATGCAGAGGTTTTGAACAAAGTAAAGAGGGTGGTGCTAGAAGAATTAAATTCAGCTCATATTCAAGACCAGGAGGTTAAAGAAGCAGTGTTCTCTCTTGGAGGAACGAAAACTCCAGGCCCAGATGGTTTCCATGGTATCTTTTTTCAGAACAGCTGGGATGGCATTAAGGGTGAGATAACAGAAGCAGTGAACAAGTTCTTTTTGTCAGGAGAAATGCTTGAATCTATTAATCAGACACTCATTGCTTTAATCCCAAAAGTCTTAACTCCATCTCAGGTATCTCAATTTCGTCCTATCAGCCTATGCAATTTCAATTATAAAATTATATCAAAAATAATTATGATGAGGTTAAAGCCTTGGATGAATACTATGGTCCATGAATCTCTAGCAACATTTATTCCTAAAAGATGTATATAGGATAATATCTTGATTGTTCATGAGATCTTGCATGCCTTCAAAAAAATGAATCAGAAAAATAGCTTTGGTTATGCTATAAAATTAGACATGTTTAAAGCTTATGATAGAGTAGAATGGGGTTTCTTATTGGCGGTATTGGACAAAATGGGATTCCTTTGGTTATTTTACATTATAAGGAAATGTATTTCAATAGTGTCATATGCCATCTTAATTAATGGGAAACCAACAGAGTATTTCAAACCTTCAAGAGGATTAAGACAAATAGATCCATTATCTCCTTGTTTTTTATTTTTATTTATTTTTATTTTTTTTATATTGGTATCAAATGCCCTATCAGCCATGATTGAGGATGCAGTGGAAAGAGGGGTTTTAAAGGGGTTCAAGATTACCAGGAGATGTCTAAAGATAACTCATATGTTGTTTGTTGATGACACTATTCTCTTTGGAGCAGCATCTTTAGAAGAAGCTTCTGAATTCAAAAAAATCTTAAAGGTCTATGAATTAGCTTCTGCCCATAGAATAAATGTATCAAAATCCTTAGTGCTATTCAACAATAATACTCCAAAGGAACTCAGGGAGCATATCACATCTTATCTTGGAATGAAGCAAATGGAGGGAAGAGAAAAATACTTGGGGTTGACTGCATTATGGGGGAGATCTAAAATAGTTGAATTGGATTATCTTATTCAAAAGGTGAAGAGGAAAGCTCTCTCTTGGAAGCACAAGTTGTTGTCTCATGCTGGTAGAGAGGCCATGATCAAAGAAGTCTTAACTGCCATTCCAACTTATATAATGGCATGTTACAAATTGCCAAGGAGCACCTGTCAGAAGTTAAATGGTGTCTTATCAAGATTTTGGTGGAACAATGAGCAGGAGAAAAGAGGGTTAGTATTGGCTAGATAGCACAATATGGCTAAGTCAAAATATCTAGGGGGATTGGGATTCAGAGAGTTTGAAGCTTTCAATTTGGCGATGATTGCCAAACAAGCCTGAAGATTAATTTCAGAACGTAATAGTTTGTGGGCACAAACAGTTAAAGCAATATACTTTCCTCACGAGAATTTCTGGTTAGCAGGAAAAGGATACAGGCCATCTTGGTGTTGGACAAGTTTGATTACAGCAAGAGAACTGTTGAGGGCAAGAGCTAGAAAAAAACATTCAGAGAGGATCATATGTGAAATTATGGGAGGATCCATGGGTGCCTAACCTTCCTCAATTCATAATTCAATCATCTAGACCAATGGCTTTCTTCCCTTTCTTAGTCTCTGATGATCCATTATTCTATAAATTTTTAATTTTTAATTTTTAATAATAATAAATATATAAGTAGATTTTAATTTTAGAAAATTCTAGAATTTTTGAGTAATTGATGTGTATATATACATAGATATTTTAATGGAAGGTTTTAGAAGTAAAAAAAAAAAAAACTATGGAGATGGTGAGGTGGCATGTAGTGTGTGGTGGAAAATAAAGTAACAAAAAAAAAATACTTGGTTAGTGAAGACAAAACACTACGTTTTGTCCCACTTAAAACCAAGCCACATGGTGGCTAAACAAAATAAAGAAAGGAAGAAACAAAGCATAGTAGAAGTTCATTCTAAGAATTTTAATGCATATTTCAATTGAAATTCTTGACATTAGTACATATGAGTGGTGTTAAATTTCATACTAAATTGAGTAATGGGAATATTAGTTTTGTTTGGACTAAAAGTTACTGTTTGAAAGTTTATTTCTTTACTTAGGTGATTCTCTTAGTGTTAGATGTGATTTTCTCGTCTCTATAATTGTATTCCCTTTGATGCTTTAGTTTTAAATTGAATCTCAAGCATGGATGTTATTATAAATATGTGTTTTGAAGGGAGGTTGATATTTATAAATCTTTAAGAACCTTGGTTTGGACCTTTACTTAGTGGAGAATGGTTGTGAATGTAAATGGCGGATGGGAAGAATGATTGTAGGCTAGGTTGGGCATTTATTTGTGTTTTGATATGTTGTTGCTTTGAGATGGCTCATTGGAGCACTTTGAATTTAGGGAATCATTTGGTTTATATCGGAGTTCTGCCAGATTTTTCCTCAGAAAAATTTAAGATACAAATCATGCATTCCATTCATTCTAATATCATTTAGGATTCTGTTAATTCCTAACATTAAATTCTTCTCTATTTTATCTATTCTTTAGGCAAGGATACTATTGCAGATGTAGATCCTAGGGGGTGCTACCAATTAGCTAGTTATCTACTATATCGGGTGAGTGGATAAATTTATAACATTGGTAAAAACTAAAATTATATATATATATATATATATATATATATATATATTCTTATTTTCTTATTAAATAAGGGAATAGATAATGGTATTTTGGATTTATTATATTAAAAAATAATAAAATAAATATTTTTAGTATCACAGCTGGATAAATAGTCTAATTATACACTCATATTATGTGCTTATATGATCTAATCATGATGACTGATGATTAGATCCAGATTACACAGACTAATACTGTCTTTGGGACAACGCTTGGTATACATAGAGCCTTTGGGGTGAATATCATGTGGTTTTACCTTTGAGGCTGTTCTACGTTTATTATATCGATATGTATTCTCCCGCCAGAGGGATGTCAAATTTATGCTCCCGCTAGAGGGATGCTAGTGTAATCTTCTCGCCAGAGGGATTTTTGGATATGCACTTGGGTTTCAGTTAGTCATCATTTATGCTCAAGTTGCTTATAGATCAGTAGGATACATATGTGAGTGTATGCAAATCATTTTTATGATATTACTATTATTATTTATTTTATGTTAGAATGAAAGGATGATTTTAATTTTAAACTAAAAATAATATTTATTCAACTGACTTGTTTGCTGATAGTAGTTAGTACATTGTTAGTACCAAAACCTTATCTATTCCCCTTTTGTTATTTATTTATCCTCTCATTGAGTAGTGGTTGTACTCACCCTTTTATTTTAAACATTTCAGATACTTTTTCCGCTTCTAGTCTAGCAACTAGAATTTTGAGTTGTCCTTTCTTCCACTTCACCATCATTCAGCGTATAATGGAGGTCGGGCCAGCATAATATTTTTTGGTGTATATATATATATATATATATATATATTCTTTTTTGGATGTTGCCTCTATATATATGTATTTTTCTGGTAGCTAGAACTAGGTTCTAAATCTCCTTTTAAACTTATATAAGTTTTAGAATTTATCTTTTGTATGCATATTTTATAATTATGGTTTTGGCATGGAGCCTTAACCTTGAAGTTTCTTTTATGTATATTAATGCTATTGTAGGTCTTGAAAAATATTTTTATAGCAGGTTTATGTTTCATAATCATGATATTACAAGGGAGTTTATGTCAGTTTGTCAGATCACATTTATCCCTATATGAGAGGGATGGGTGTGACAATTTTTGGCATCAGAGCTTAGGTTATAGGTTTTGTAGACTCTTTTTTGTGTCAACAAAATTGTGTTGTCTTTGATAAATCTTGTATTCTCATTTTATAGGATAATGGCTCAGAATAAAGGTGACAAAGTCCGTAATAGAGGCGGTAGAGGCCATAGGGGGTAGATATATTAGATTAGCATATATTGGCTGACCTCATAGGAATCCTCCTCCAGTTGCACCTCCACCTCCACCTCCACCTCCACTCTTAGAAGAGGTGGTAGATCATGATATGCCTGAAGGCAGAGACAAGCATGATGACTCCGTCTCACAGGCAGCTGTATCAAGAGCATATCCGACTGCTCCACCAGCAGTTCCTTTTATTCCTCTAGTTCCTCCTATTTGCTTCAACAATAGTCCCTCAAGTGCCTTTTCAGGTTGATGCTAATTTGGGTAACTTTGTGGCTCAGATTGTGACAGAAGCAGTTGCTGCTAAGGATCAAAGATGTGAGATATGGGAGATTATAGCTTGTGCTAAGCGGTTGGGTGACACAGAGTTTGATGGCTCTTATGATTCACATGTTGCTGATAAGTGGATTAAGCATGGAGAAAACTTTTTATATTATGCAATTATCAAATGTAGAGAAAATTGGTAGTATAAGTGGTTTGTTGAAAGATAGAGCTGATGATTGGTGGTTGAGGGTAAATGAGAAGAATGGGGAAAACCTCACCTGAGGCACTATTCTATCTGAGTTTAGGCAGGAGTACTTTACAGAGAGGTTCAGAAAAGAGAAGTAGGATGCCTTCTTCAGCTTTAGTTAGGGTAGTTCTTCAGTGAGAGAGTATTTGGAGAGGTTTGAGGATCGGTATTACTCTTTGAAGGATATCTTTCCTTTTGAAGAAGCCAAGTGTGACCGTTTTAAGAGTGGGTTGCATGTGAAGATTCGAAGACAAATGGCTTTGTTTGAGGGTAATGTTTTTCATGGGGTTGTAGAAGTAGCTTTGAAGGTTGAAAAAGCAGTCCAAGAAGAAGAGGAATATGCGCAAAAGAGTAGTAAGAAACGTGCACAAAGTTCATTATAAGGTTTCAGGGAGACATCATCCAAGAGAGGGGGTAGTTATTTTCATTCCAGGTCTGAGTATACTAGTAGTGGCAGGGGTTCTCATATGAGTATAGGAACTCATGATAGTTGCCCCCAGGCTAGTCAAGGTTTTGTGAGACAGTCAGTGGGTAGTTTTGTTAATAGGTAAAGGTCGATGCATGGTTCTAGTACAGGCACCAGTCACAAGGAGCACACTTACCCCCAGTGCCCTAGTTATGGTAAGAATCACTAGGGACAGTGTAAGTTGATTACTTTAGGTTGCTTTGAGTGTGAAGAGATTGGCCATTTTAAGAGGGAATGTCCCTGACTAGCACAAGGTAGTGGTTCTTAGCAACGATTAGTAGCGCCTAAGAACTAAAGGGGTGTTACAGCACCATCACAGAGTAGATTTGTAGTGAAAAATGTGGGGCCTAGTATTGGAAAAACTTGGAGCACTACTTATTCTTCTCAGCCTAGGCAGGGTGCACAGCCGGGTAGACCTGCGCAGGCTTAGTTATTTGCAATGACCTATCAGGAGGTGTTAGCATCTCCAGAAGTTGTGACTGGTATGTTATCTATTTTTGGTATAAATGCACACATTCTTATTAATCCGGGTTCCATGCATTCATTTGTATCATATTCTTTTGCCATTCATGCTGATAGGAAATTGAGTCATTTAGATAGTGTGTTGATTGTGGCTACTCCAGTTGGAAGTTTTGTAGTGTGTGATCATGTATACAAGGATTGTGTGATCAAGGTTGGTAATCATGAGTTATTGGGCGATTTGGTTCCCTTACAACTTCAAAACCTCGATGCTATTTTAGGCATGAATTGGTTATCTCGCCATCATGCCACGGTAGATTGTTATAAGAAGTTGGTGGTATTTGAGCGCCTTGATGAATCAAAATTTACTTTCTGTGGGGAACAACAGTTTCTTCCTTCATGTGTAATTTTAGCTATCAAAGCTAGAAGAATGCTTAAGAAAGGTTGTCAGACATACCTATCTCATATAGTGGATACAGAAAAGAGAGGACCTAATCTTACAGATATTCTAGTAGTATGTGAGTTTCCTAATGTTTTTCTTGAAGAACTTCCTAGTTTACCTCTAGATAGAGATATTGAATTCTCTATTGATTTTAATCCAGGAACATCTCATATTTCTATGCCACTATATAGAATGGCTTCAACGGAATTGAAAGAGTTGAAGATGCAGCTGCAAAAGCTATTAGATAAAGGCTTGATAAGGCCTAGTGTATCACCTTGGGGAGCTCCTGTATTGTTTGTGAAGAAGAAAGATGTCTCATTAAGGTTATGCATAGATTACAGACAGCTAAATCGAGTGACAATTCGAAACAAGTATCCTTTGTCTCGCATTGATGATCTTTTCGATCAACTTCAGGGTGCTAAGGTGTTCTCCAAAATTTATTTGAGATCCGGGTACCATCAATGAAAGAATAAAGAGGCAGATGTGCCTAAAATAATTTTTAGAACTCGATATGGGCATTATGAATTTCTGGCGATGCCTTTCGAGTTGACAAATGCATTGGCTTAGAAGTTAAATGGTGACTTATCAAGATTTTGGTGGAACAATGAGCAGGAGAAAAAAGAGTTAGTATTGGATAGCTGGCACGATATGGCTAAGTCAAAATATTTAGGGGGATTGGGATTCAGAGAATCTGAAGCTTTCAATTTGGCAATGATTGCCAAACAAGCTTGGAGATTAATTTTAGAACCTAATAGTTTGTGGGCACAAACAGTTAAAGCAGTATACTTTCCTTATGAGAATTTCTGGTCAACAGGAAAAGGATACATGACATCTTTGAGTTGGACAAGTTTGATTGCAGCATGAGAACTATTGAGGGCAAGAGCTAGAAAAAACATTCAAAGAGGATCAGATGTGAAATTATGGGAGGATCCATGGGTGCCTAACCTTCCTCAATTCATAATTCAGTCATCTAAACCAATGGCTTTCTTCCTTTTCTTAGTCTCTAATTTGATAACTAGATCAAAAGAATGGGATCACAATTTATTAAGACAATTGTTCAACACTCATGAAGCTGAAGTAATTAGCTGGATTCCTATAGGTTTTGAATCCCATCCAGATCAGTAGGTGTGGCATTGGACAAGGAATGGCCATTTCTCAGTTAAGTTAGCTTATAGATAGATAATGAAGGCCAAAGAAGAACAGGTAGCAACCTTGAAAACACGTTCCTCTCAATCTCTTCCCCCAATTCTATGGAAGCAAATTTGGGATATTGAGTTATACCCAAAAATTGCTATGTTCATAAAGAGAGCTTGCAAGAATACTCTAGTAACAAAAGAACAATTATGCAAGAGAAAATTGGCACAGAACCCCATCTAGGATATTTGTTCTCAGTCAACAGAAATTGCGGAGCACTTGTTGTTCTTCTATGATCATGCAAGAGCTACATGATTTGGTTCACATTGGGGATTTTGTCTAAATACTAACTCTCTTGTCTCATTTGTAGAATGGTGGTCCTCAATGGTATCCCACTTTCAAAACATCCATGATACTAATGCTCTAAAAAAGTTAACTTGTTTTTGTTAGGCAATCTGGAAGCAAAGAAATAGCAAGTTGTTTCAACAGAAAAGTATAAATCCTTTCAGAACAATAGAGATAGCCAACAATTATTATCAAGAGTATCAGCTATCACAAATTAGGCTTCCTCCTAATTCCCAAAATATGACAGATGATTTGGCCAATTGGAAACCTCCAGGAAAAGACTTCATTGAAGCAAATTTTGATGCTTGTTTCAACAAGGAACAATAATAGCATCAATATCAGTCATTTTTAGAGATGATACATGTAGAATGATGGATGGAATTGCACTAAAGAATAAAACTAAGACTCCACTAACAGCTGAAGCAGAGGCAATGGTTCTAGTAATGAGGCATGCAATTGTTGATAAATATCACAAATTGATTCTGGAATCAGATTGCAGAGGACTTGTAGAAGCTTATTTTGTTCCTGTTGAAACTAGCCCTTAGTAAATCCAGCCTCTTTTATTGTTAGTCAAGGAAATGTTTGTCAATTTTGATTCTTTTTGTTTTTGCTAGATTAAGAGGGAAGCTAACAAACCAGCTGATTGGGTGGCAAATTCTCTATTGTATAACTATTTTTCCCCAGTTTGGACTATAATACAACCTTCTAGGCTTAAAACTCTTCTATATAACGATGTTTCCTCTATTAATGAATGAATGAATATTTCCATTGGCAAAAAAATGTCTTGTTCCTTAACTAAAAAACATCTTGGGTCTTTACTATTTAGTGATCTACCCAAAATCACAGAAAATTCTTCATAGACCAAACATAGTTCTTAATCATTGAAAAACATGATTGACAGTATCCTAGAAGGTAATGGCAGCTCTCAAAAATGCAAATTCTAGGATCACATGTTTATAATATCTCAAACTTTGTCGATGACCCCACTTGAATGAAATCTAAAAGTTAGGAGTTAATTTTCGCAAGATTTTGCGAAGGATGGTCTTGGTTTCCTTGGACATGATTGCATAAAAGGAAAATTCATTGGCGATTTTGTTAAGGGATGGTGCTTGGAGACTGTTCCTAGGGTTTAAGACCGAAGACGACTCATAAAAACAAGGTTTAGAGGTATCTATTGATGTGCTTTCTTTGTTCTCAAATCAACAATTAATTATTAAAGTAATTTCTATATACATATTTATTTACAATCACTCCATTACAGATATTCAACAAATCCTAGAACTTAATAAATCAATGAAACCCAAATCTCCATTCCATCAAACACAAATAAATTTTTAAATACTCGCGATTTATTATGAATTCTTGCTTAAATCACTTATAGATCCAAAATATAAACCTCTTCACAATTCAAAATCCAAAAATTTCAACCAAAAAATTTAAACTCAAATGCCATTTCAAGGGTGTGTACTACCATTACTTGAAAACATTTCAAGTAAAATTTACTTGAGTTCTACAAAAAATGATTTAATTTTACGAAATGTTTTAAAAACTTACAAAATATTTAAAAATTGTAAAATGATAATTTTTACAAAAAATTATCTAATTTTATAAAATTCTCTAAAAATTTACAAAAAAAAAAAACCATCTTGTACACTATTTTGTAAAATTATTAATTTTACAAAAAAGACTAGGTTTTACAAAATATTTCAAAAACTTATAAAAAAAATGATCATCTTACATGTTATTCAATAAAATCACGTTATTTACATAAAAATGCTAGATTTTACAAAATTTTCTAAAAATTTACAAAAAGGAAGGTTATCTCGAATATTATTTTGTAAGATAACAATTTTTACAGGAAATTGTTTTATTTTATAAAAATTCTCCAAAACTCGCAAAAAAGTAAAATCATGATTTTTACAAAAAATGACTTAATTTAATAAAATACCTTAAAATTTTACAAAACATGAGTCATTTTGCATATTATTTTGTAAATTACAATTTTATAAAAAAATAAGTTGAATTTTATAAAATAAAATCAATTTTTTTTTCTTTTTTAAACATTTTATAAAAACAAGTAAAATTGTACATGGAATGCTAGAAAACACCCATTTCAAGATGTGGCTAAAGCATCATTGCAGCGTCGAATGTTGGACTTTGTGGGATGGGTTTGTCGGAGGTGGGAGAATTAGTTAGGTGTTTTTTTTTTTTTTTTTTTTTTTTTTTGTTGGTTTAGGTAGGAAACCCAAGAATATAAGAATTAGGGACTCGAACCGGTTTTCTTGACTGAATTTTTTTTTTCAATTTTAAAAAAATCATTATTGGAAAAAAAATTACAAAACTCAAGTTGGCACGGGCCAGCCCATTTCGGTCTGGCATTCGTATACGAATGTCGCGTGCTTACACGTTGAACCTAAGTTCAGATTGTGGATTTGCCCCCTGTACATGCGAGAAGGAACATTCTTGGTTACTTTTTTAGCATTGAAATAATGAACTTTTCAATATATATCATATTTCAACTTTGTATTTTTTCAATGTGGGATAACTTACTTTCCTCCCTCACTTTTATTAGTATAGAGTTTACTTTGAGTTTCAAATTATCATTCACCCATTCAAAATTTTGAGCACATGAATATTCAAATTCATATTTTTTACGTAAGAGAACACAAATTCGAGTAGACCTCTTATTATCGAGTAGTGGGATCCACCAGAATTTGGGTCTCAAAATAATCACTTAATGAATTAATTTGCCATAATTTTCTAAATTACTTCTAAGTATGTTTATTAATTGTTATGATAATATTCGTTAATTTTAATTATGTGTATATTATATTTATTTTTAACATATAAATAATAAATATATGATATTATTTAAAATTTCGATTCGACTCCGGTTGAACTTCTGACCCGTGAACCTCTGTTTTACCAATTCTAAGACCGGACCGAATTTGAAAACATTGGGTAAGATATATGAAATGCATTTTATAAAATATGGTTAAGTTGCAATTTGTGATTTATTTTGCATTTCATTGAGGGATTGATTTGAGTTTAAAAATTGAGAAATATTTATATGGGTAATGGAGATCACAAATTTGGTGAGTACAAGTACAAATAGACACAAGCATACAAAGTATCGAGAGAGAGAGAGAGAGAGTGAGTGAGAGAGGAAAGAGATGAGATTTATTAGGTTTAAGTTAATTTGATAACATGTCTTTTTTTTAATTTATCATATTAAAGAACTATTAACTAATAGAAAAATGATATAAATTTGTATGAAAGAGTGAAATTGTTCAACAATTATATTATTGGGTGACTAAATAATTAATTTTTAAAAATATAAATCTTGATTTATATATTTGTTGAATTAATAAAGACTAAATAGTAATTCATATAACTATTAGGTTTTAGTTTTGTGGCCAGTGGCTTAGTAGTTTTGGGGTAGATATCGAGTTCGAGTCTCACTTTTATTCGTATGTATCACCTTTATGGTGAAAAAAAGGAGGACCACCTGGTCCATCAATCCGACTCCTTGACCTTCCTATGAATAATAATAATAAAAAAAGTAGTAATTTATATTATGTAAATGACTCAACTGATCTGTAGTTTTTTTCATTAATTATACCCTTATGCTTCAGGACATAAATATTTTATATCTTTTATCGATGATTGTACTAGGGTAAATTGGGTATATTTGATGAAATCTAAGAGTGATGTTTTACATATTATTCCTCAGTTTTACAACATGATTCTCACTCAATTTAACACTAAAATTAAAAATTTTCATTCTGACAATGGTCGTGAGTTTGTGAATCAATCTCTTGCTAATTTTATGAAACAACCTGGCATTCTTCACCAAACAACTTGTATTTACACTCTCCAACAAAATGGCATAGCAGAACGTAAGAATCGCCACCTCTTTGAAGTGGCATGAGCCTTATGTTTTACTATGCATGTTCCAAAACGTTTTTGGACTGAAGCTGTCATGACTACTATTTTTCTTATCAATCGAATGCCTACTAGGATTCTTGATTTTCAAACCCCTTTAAGGATGTTATCTAGATTTCATTCCATTCCCTTTGCTTTAAATATTTGCCCTAAGGTTTTTGGCTGTGTGTGCATGTTCATGTTCATTCTCTTCATGGAGATAAACATGATCCCCGTGCTATCAAATGTGTTTTTCTTAGCTATTCTAATTTACAAAAAGGGTACAAATGTTTTCATCCTCCTACAGGAACCTACTATGTGTCGATGGATGTTCAAGTCTGTGAAAATGAGTCATATTTTTTTGGAAATATATATATGGTTCCTCTTCAGGGGGAGATTGGTAGTAAAGAAGAGGAACAACTATGGTTGGGAGAGAAAAAGATATAGGTCTCACGTACAAAGATATTAAGGAAATTGGAGAAGCCTCAATTTTAGATGACGAACCTAATGATGAGGAACCTAATAGTGATAGACATGAGAGACCAACTCATTTTTTCGAGAAAAGATATTCTAGAAGAAAGGAAGATATCACTGTTATGCCTCCTTCTAATTATAGTACATCTCTTGATGATACTACCATGCCATCAGATGAATCTTCCAAGACTGACACTGAGGTATGTACCTATTCTCCTGAATCTCTTGAAATTTCTAATCCCAATTTTAATTTTGATCAAAATAGGAGATATCCTCTTGTGAGGCCTCGCCTGAACGCCCCTCCCCACGCTTGGAAAAATTTGAGTACCTTAAGGAAAGGCGAGAGCGATTTTTAAGGGAGGTTAAAGTACGAGTTTCGGTGCTCACGATTGGAAGTGGCTATCGTCTCGGAAAATTAATTTTTGATTTTTTTGAAAAGGATTCGGGATTCGCCACGCTAATTTATTTAAGTGGAAAAATTAAGGAAAAATCTATTTTGACTCCAATTTATTAATCTTTGATTAATTTACCCAAAGATAAAATCACTAATCTTCGAACCAAGTTTGAGCTCGGGGATTAGGTTTTTGGTTTTAAATAATCTCGATTTGGCACTTAAATTTGATTTGACTTTTGAAAATTGCTTTCATGAATGACAAGTATTAATGACAATTTATAATGCATGAGCATGGCATAATTATGAGACAGATGAAATAAAAAGCAGGTATTTAAACATCCACAAGTAAAGGAGAGTATTTCCTCTAACTCTTATGGGTATTAGAAAAATCACAAAATCGCTCATTTACTCCAAAACAATTGAATAATTAATTGCTTTAATTGAAATTTACAAGGAAAGTATGAACTAACATTTACATGGAAAAAATAAAAAGGGAAGGGAATTATTTGGAATTTGGATTTGAAGCTTGAATTCAGATTCTAAACGTGCCTACGTACCTCACTGAATAGGGATCAAAACCCACGTAGTTCGTTCCACTATGAGGTGGAGGGGTTTAGGGATTGGTCAGATTGATTTGATTTGATTTAGGGTGATTTTGGGGTTGGTGAGAGAAGATGATGTACCTTCTCTTTGGGGAGACTTTGAGTGGGCGGAATGATTTTCCGGACCGAAATACTGTTTTAACAGTTTTGGTTTTGAAAAATGAATTAATTTGGTGACTTGGTTGCTTAATTATCCAACTTTAATTAATTAAAAGGATTAATTAATTAAAGTGATTAATTAAAAAGATTAATTAATCAAATTGAGTGGAAACTAATTGAAAAATTAATTAATTAATTAATTAATTAAAATTAATTTTTAATTAATTAACTAATTGATGAGTGAGAAAACTTAATTGAAAGATTAATTAATTAATTAAAATTAATTTTTAATCAATTAACTAATTGGGATTAGAACTAATTGAAAAATTAATTAATTAATTAAAATTAATTTTTAATTAATTAAAATTAATTTTTAATTAATTAATTAAAACTAATTGAAAATTAGTTAATTAATTAAAATTGATTTTTAATTAATTAACTAATTGAAGATTAAAACTAATTAGAGAGAGAGAGAAGAAGAAGCAAATTGGACAGCCAATCAACAAGATGCTTGAGGTGTGTTTAATGGAGGAAATGAAAGGGGTATTTATAGGGGCAGATGGGGGTTGGAAAAGACCAAAAAGGGTTTAAAAAGCAGAACAAGGAGGGGTAAAGTCGAAATTTCAGAAAAAGGGCCAACAGCCGCGAGACGCGCATGAGCTCCACGCTCATCCGCGAGACAGATCAGCGGACTTTCTCCAAAAGGGTCTGCGGACGCGCCATCTGATCTAGAGGACGCGCCACCACGTTTGGTGGACATGTCAGTACGGGACAGACACGTCAGCCCTTGCACCAGACACGCGTCTGACACAGAAAAATAGGACAGTCGCGAAATGCGCCTGCGGAGCAGCGTGGAAACCACGCGCGTCTGCAAGCGGTGTTTGCGGACGTCCGCCAACATGCTCTGCGGACGCATGCAGAGCACACGCGGATCCGCGAGTGCGTCTCGCGAATGTCCGTTAGCTCCTCAGGTCTCGCGCCTTTTTGTCTTCCGACTCGATTTTTGGGATTTTTTTGGGTTAGTTTTACAAGGTTTCGGGTTAGTTTTTGGGATATTCTGAAGTCTGAAAAATTACCGGTTAGTGACGTTGAATCCAAAATTAAATATCGGACAGATTGACAGTCAGTTTTGGGAGCAATCCGGTCAGTTTTGGAAAGGTGCTGTCTGGTACAAAAAGTCTGGTCGGGGTCAGAAAAATTTCAGTCTCCTTGTAATATTATGCATGAAAATCCATTTTTTCGAGAGGGCGCTGCCCTTTTAACCCTTGCCTGCTAACCGGCTAGCGAGACTGCCGTACCGACTCTGCGTAACTCACGAAATTTAGCAGGTGTCAAGTTGCAGCAGCATCTTAAAAGTGCAAAATTGAGGGTTCACAGTTGCCCCCTCATTAGAATTATCTTGTCTGTAAGGAGACTCTGATGATAGTGAATCCAAAAGAAGGGATGGTACAAAGAATCAAAGTGATATCTAGGTCAGTATTTGAGTGAGTGGGATGGTTGAAAAGGGATGGTCTAAGGAACCAAAGTGATGTCTAGATCAGTATTTGGACATGTTTGGGTGAGAGACATGGTCGAAGAGGGATAGTATAAGGAATCAAAGTGATGTCTAGGTCAGTGCTTGGACATATTTGGGTGAGAGACATGGTCAAAGAGGGATGGTATAAGGAACTAAAGTGATGTCTAGGTCAGTACTTGGACATGTTTGGGTGAGAGCTATGGTAAAAAAGGGATGGTATAAGGAACCAAAGTGATGTCTAGGTCAGTACTTGGACATGTTTGGGGGTGAGAGTTATGGTCGAAAAGGAAGATGGTAAAAGGAACCACATTGATGTTTAAGCAATTGTTCTCAAACATTTATGGGTGGAGGATGTGATTGAGTTTGATAAATAGATGCGAAAAGAGGAACCAAATTGATATCTAGGCTAGGGGCTAGATATTTTTAGGTGAAGGATAGATTTTGATAAGATATTTTTGGTAAAAAGGAGAGCCTCGACCTATGGCGAGTCGACTCGAGAGATTTTGAAAAGGTTCTGGTATGAGGGGAGTCTCGGCTTAGGGCGAGTCGGCTTAAGAGATTCTGAAAAGAGGGGAGCCTCGGCTTAGGGCGAGTTGGCTTGAGAGATTTTAAAAAGATTCTGTTATGAGGGGAGCCTCGGCTTAGGGCGAGTCAACTTAAGGGATTTTAAAATTTAGAAAGCCTCGACCTATGGCGAGTCGGCTCAAGACGTTCTAAAAAGATTCTGGTATGAGGGGAGCCTCGACTTATGACGAGTCAACTCGAGAGATTTCAATCGGGTGACGGTTTAACTGGATTTTATTGATAAGGGAAGACGCTCCCGGTATCTTTGGGAGATTTTGCATTGGTAACATAACTGCTTGTCTCTTGGGTGAAAGATGGTTACCACGGTCAGAATCGGGTGAAAGATCATTACCATGGTCAGGGTTGGGTGAAGGAAGACTGCTTTTCTTGGAAAAATAGTTGCGAAATGGCGTCGCGGTCAATTTTAAGAAGGTACTGGTTAATTATGAAAAGATGGCGGTCATCTTCGAGGGGTACTGTTCAATTCTGGAAAGTTGTTGGCCAGTTTAGAGGAGATACTAGTCAATTCTGAAAAGATATCGGTCAGTTTTGAGAAAGTACTAGTCAATTCTGAAAGATGTCAGTCAGTTTCGAAAAAGTACTGGTCAACTCTGAAAAGATGACGGTCAGTTTCGAAGAGGTACTGGTCAATTCTGAAAGATGTCGGTCAGCTTCGAGGAGGTACTGGTCAATTCTAGAAAGATGTCGGTCAACTTCGAGGAGATACTGGTCAATTCTGAAAGAATGTCGGTCAGCTTTGATGAGGTACTGGTCAATTATGAAAGATGTCGGTCAGCTTCGAGGAGGTACTGGTCAATACTGATCAATTCTAGAAAGATGTTGGTCAGCTTCGAGGAGATACTGGTCAATTTTGAAAGAATGTCGGTCAGCTTCGATGAGGTACTGGTCAATTCTGAAAGATGTCAATCAGCTTCGAGGAGGTACTAGTCATTTCTAGAAAGATGTCGGTCAGCTTCAAGGAGATAATAATCAATTCTGAAAGAATATCGGTCAGCTTCGATGAGGTACTGGTCAATTCTGAAAGATGTCGGTCAGCTTCGAGAGGATACTGGTCATTATATTGGCTTATGCATGGTGGTGTATGACTGCAAATGATTGCATATGCATAGATGTTTGTGCATAGATGATGCATGTTTTGGGATTCATGGACCTTTTACTTTACTTAATGATTTGTGATGATACATCTAACAGATGAATGTATGGATGCAAGAGGGTGGATTCACGAGTTTGCATGCAATGTCAACTCCTAAATATGAGTGCAATTTTTATGTGATGATTTTTTTTTGTTCGCTTCCATTGAACCGTATTTCAACCATTACATGCATTTATGGACCAAGAAACTCGAGAATGTGGAGAGAATTAATTTGGACAGATACGGTGTTGTATCAATGATGACTTTACGGGGAGTGCAGGTCGACTGAGATTTTTTTGAGGATTCGCTTTATGTTTTAGGGCCTGGTGGCCCGTGCTTTTCATTTTGGTGCTGCCGTGGAGGAGCTGTGCCCCCACTTTCAAAAAGTTCAACACCATATTCGGCTGTGATTTGGAGGCAATCCTGGTGGTTCCAGAGTTCAGAGTTTTGCATTTTTGGGCTTTATAGGAGTTTTTGGACCTGCCCCTAGGATGTTGCTAGCTGGATAGTCATTGATGGTTGGGTGAATGCGACCGCTGTGATCAAGGAGTTTCAGGATCCCAGTGACTTTGGAGACTTGAAGAGGTAGAGGCTTAGGATGAGGGCTCTGATTTTTTTGTCCGATGGCTGGGTATTTGTTTTTTCAGTTCTATTGGTTGGGGTGATGCTGGAGTAGTGGGTTTGATACTTTAGATGGGGTAGAGCCATACTGTGGCTGAGGCTGTTATGGCTTGAGGCTATTTGGCCAGTTGAGAGAGAGTGCCGAGCTGCTCTACTGAGTGACATTGATGATGACACTATAGAAGAAGGGGAGACTATTACAAGAGAGACAGAGAGAGTGACTTGACCTTCAAAGGAGACTCGATGAGCTACTGGGGCTCGACACTATAGGCTATACTAGTAATTGAGACTGTAGTGGGAGTGACAGAGAAGATTGTGACTGCAGTGAGGAGACAGGGTGACACTACAATTGTGGTTCAGAAGAGGGTTACTGCAGCCAGTGTAGAGAGAAAGACTGCTGTTTCCAGGGTTCAGAGGAGGGTTTTTGCTGCAACAGTAGGGACTAGTTCCCAAACTACTACTATACAGAGGAGGATTACCGAGAGTAGTTTTGGAGCTGCTGACATTTGTGGTAGGCTTTTTGGTATGACTGTGGGGAGCAGTTTTGGTTCTGCTAGTGTCCTTACTGCTGCAGCGGAGGGAGCTATAGAGACTAGGAAGACAAGTGTGACCATTGAGGAGATTATGGTGGACTTTGATTCTGACGAGAGCACGAAGGATGTGCACCCTAGGAGGAGGAGGAGGATTGGCTAGACTATGACTTTCAGATATGATGACGACACCCTTCCCTTTTTTTATACTTGCTTAGGATTTGCTGCGGGTTTCCTGTGTTTGTATATGTCTGCAAGCTGATATGACCACATGATACATGATAAGTTGTAGATGATATTTGGAACAGGCTATCCCTTTTTTTGTGATGATGGATTGTATTATGTAAAATCTAATCATCATTGTATAAGACTGTGAACCCTCAATTTTGCACCCCCAAGATGCTGCCGCACCTTGACACCTACTAAATTTCGTGCGCTACGCAAAGTCGGTACGGCAGCTTCCGATAATTAATTTTCCTCTAAACTAACCCAAGTTTCCTCTAAACTGACTGCCAAAATGTCCGATAATTAATTTTGGACCCAACGACACTGACCAGTAATTTTTTAGACCTCAGAATACCCAAAAAACTAACTTAGAACCTTTGAAAACTGACCCGAAAGCCAAGTCGGAGCCCAGAGCTGCGTAGAGACACGCGGCTTCTGCGTGGAGGCCACGCGGAGCCGCGTGGCTGTGTAATACCCCGAGCATGCATGTATTGTTCCTAATCAATGATATGAATGATTTACAAGTGTTAAATCATATGTATTGAGTTATTAGATTGATTAGAATTGGGATATTGACACTTAAGGGTTGAGTTTCACATAGTAGAATTACAGAGCCAAATTCGCGACCGCTATATTGGAGTTGCGACCTTAACATGATTCGCGACCGTGACAGCGAGCACGACTCAGGACGCGAACTCTTCTGTATGATTTTGGCAATCTGGCTTAAAGAGAATTGCGACCGCAATATGCATGTAGCGACCACAACAGAGGATAGTGACCGCAACCGTGGGCGCGACACCCACCGTGAACTCTTCTGCCTGATTTCGGTAGAAGTATGAACAATCATGTGAACAGTAGCAAGTAGTGACCGCGACAGACATATTGCGACCACAATATGGAAATCATGACTGCTATTTGCATGTCGCGACCGCGACTTATGTGGGGGCCAAAATCAGGAATCAGCACTATAAAAGGAATTTAAAGCCCTAAATTCATTTCTATCCAATTTTCTGAGTTCCTAAACTCATATTCTCTCAAATTTCTCTTCATCTACCTTCATTAATGATCAAGGAAGATCATTTATTGCATGGTTAAGAGGATCTAGAGTTAAGAAATCTATTTTCTCTCTTCAATGGTTCAAGCATAAAGTTGAGGTAAGTTAGGGTTTCCTTATTCTTTTAATTTCTTTCAATAGATGTGAGTTTATAGTAAGATTGGGATGGGTAAACGTTATTAGCATTGTTAATTAAGCTAAGTTTATGAATTATATGATTTAACTTGATAGATTACTGAGTTATTATTGATTCTATATGGGTTTCTATAGATTCTCATAGAGATAGAAGAATTGATGATGATGGAGGTTGTGACCACCACATTTGCTTGCTCTAGAGATTAATTGCAAGCCATTTTGGATTTTCATTGATTAAGGTGAGTGATTATTATAC